>JAYMTK010001878.1:0-15176 GCA_036897405.1 Pelargonium myrrhifolium | reverse complement strand
TTTATATCCAATCCATCATAATCCAAGGGGGGGCCCTTGGATTATTTTATCCATCATATGATGGATATAAACCACATAATGGATTTCGAAATCCAATCCATCGTTGTCATCAAACGTTGGATAAGACAGTATAATGGATTTTGAAATCCAATCCACGGCTATATCCATGCGATCAAACGCATCCTTAGCATATTGAAAGCAAATTGTTTCGCATGCTGTTTTGCAAATTAAAATTCAGTAAGTAATAAATGGGGAAACAAACCTTTCAGCTCTAGCTTTTCTCTTTAGCTCCTCTGCTTTCTTTGATGCATCTGATCCTCCTGATTTCTTTGATTTGTCTGATCCATGAGAGGTGGGCGTAGTGCCAAATCTGCAATAAGATTTGTACCCTCTTAACAATTAAAACTTGAGTCAAACCACTGCATCACTTAGAATTGATCACAGCAGTTTCCAACAAAATTTGAGATAACTGTGCACAGCCCAGAATAGAAAACGATAATGCATAAAATTAGCAACTTTACATAGTTATAACTGGTATTCTCACTATTCATATTGCCAATCACAATACTTTAAGGTAGCATTTGTAATAAAAACTTTGGAAAGGGAATGAGAATCAAGACTGGGGATGGGATACTCATTCTGAAACCATACACATGACCACAAAGTCATAATCTAAACATGATGAGTATCAATGTATCATTCTCATTCCCATTCCTGAACAAAAAATTATAATCCAACCGCTGCCTTACTTCTCAGAGCAAACACACATCGTTCATATGATTAACAAAAAAGGGAAGACATTTATTTATGAGTAGGAATAGCAACTTCTGCAACAATAAGTGCATATACAAATACTAAAAAAGGGTCGGTATTGTAGTTCCGGAGTCCCCCAACTCTCTACACCAATTCCAACAAGGCAACAACTAATGAACTCTCACATGATTGATCCAGTAGATTTAACCTAATTATCCAAAATGGGTGTGGCTTGAAATATTCAACATTTTACCTCCTTTTGGGTTTTAGCATCCACCAGAGCTGAAAACCCAGCAAACTATATAACTTCTACTGTTCTTGGTACTAAGAACTATAAAAAACCCATATTGATTGAAAACCACTACTACGGCTTTGCTTGAACCTATAAATCACGAAGGATCATATAACAATTGAATAAAAATTGACAAACTGCTAACATTAAACATAGATAGGTTACGATTTATCGAAAAGAAAAAAAAATTAGCAATAAGATTGATTAGCACAGGACGAGCTGGATTGTGAAATTGAGCAGGCTCTACAAACCTAACCACTACTACGGCTTTGCTTGAACCTATAAGTCATGAAGGATCTTATAACAATTGAATAAAATTTGACAAACTGCTAACATTAAACATAGATATGTTACGAAATATCTAAGAAAAAAATAGTATTAAGATTGATTAGCACCGGATGAGCTGGATTGTGAAATTGAGCAGGCTCTACAAACCCTAACCCTAGAAACCAAACACAAATCGAACCCAAAAGCGACGAAAAAGACGGTCGTATATACCTTTCGGCTCGAGAATTACGCTTCTCTGCTTCGGAGAGCTGGACGGGCATTCCAAAGCGCTCGGCTCGGCGCATCTTCTTCTGAACATCGGAATCCGGAGCGGCGCTCCCTGCAGAAGCCACGGCGGGGCCTTTGGATCCATCTACTTCCTTCTGAGACGCATCCTCGTCGCCGTTGACGGCCGAAGACGGCGGTTGAGCCGATGAGTCGGTAGGGTCCTGGAGAAGGTCTTGCTCGGTGGCCGGAGGCAGGTCTAGGGAATCGGTGGGGCTGTCCTCCGGCGGGTTGGCTTCGTTGAGGTTGAGCTTTAGGGTTTCGGTGGCCATTGAAGGAGACGAAGAAGAAGAGCGAATCGAGATTTGGGAGAGTCGAGAGCTTCGGTGGTGTGTTTTGCTGTGTTTGGTATCGAACTTGATTCGGTTAGATATTTTCTTTTGCTTTTTTTACGACAGGTCGTTTCATAGATAAACCCAAAAATATTTTGACTTTATCGCCAAGTGCTTGAATCAACTGGTGAAACATTGTTTCAACTTAATTTAAGGTTTCATGTTCAAATCTCATAAAAAGCATTTTTATTTAGTGGTGCCAAATGTATGGTCGGATCGGGTTTGAGTTGGAACAACTCGGATTCTAACCCGACCCTAAAGGATCTTAGGATAGGCGGGTTAAGGCCAAATTTAGGGTTTTAGGTATAAAATATACCGATTTCACTTGTATACCTGACCCGGATTTTCATATGAGTACATGATCCTAATCGGTCCCATTTGTTTGTAGGTTGAAAAAATCAAACCCAAAGTTTATTAATTTTAGGACTGGATTGCGGGTACTAGAGGTGTAAGGCCGGGTAAGGTAGGGTAGGATCGGGTAGAAAACACCCTAACCCTATAGGCTCTTCGGGTAGCTCAGGTTAGGATACAAAAATACATTATTTTTTTGGGTATACTCGGCCCGATCCGATTTTGTCAGGGTTGTAAAAATCAAATTCGAACCGGATATTTTTAGAATTGAATTGCGGATACTCACAAGTCTGGGTCCATTTTACCAGGTATTAGCAGGCACCTGCCAGTACGGGTCCGTTTTACCCGCTCTAGTCGTCGCGGATACTAAAAGGCCCATCCAAAGCAAGAAGTTTGGGTTGTTGTGTATGTGGCCCAATAACATCCAGTCCATCACCACATGTCTACAAAACGACATGTCGTCGCTGCACCACAACCGTCATCATCTTAGTTTTGTCGTCGTCTTTGTTTTGAACACACGACACAAGTGTGTAATCTGATAGAATTCTACAGTCTATGCAGTAAAATTAACCGTTAACAACAAGCTCTGTGCATGTCTCTGTCTCTCCGACGATGACGACCATGCTTCAAGGATAAGATATATAAGCTCCTCACTCTCTCTCTCCTTCTGAAAATTTTGAAATCCCCTTCGTCCGCCATGGGATTAGCTTCCATCTTCCACAATGGCCTGCAATGTCCGCCCAAATCGGACCCATTTTTCGCGAGGGTTTCAGCTTCACCACCTTCGTTTCGGCCACAGAAATGGACGAGGCTTCAATTTCCTCAATTTCATCTCCATTCATTACGCTCAAGAGGTTCGCTTCTCTTTCATTTGTGTATTGTGTGTTCGATTCGACATTGATTATGTTGTTGAGGTTGGGTTTGGATTTTCAGTGAATCGCGGTCGAGGAGCTTGGTGCTCTCCGGTTTCATGCTCCAAGGGAACTGAACAGGAGGATGGTTTATCTACCTCAGGTGATTGATTCTTGACCCACTGAAGCACAAATCATATGATTCATATGCAAAACTGTTGTTTCAATGAGTCCAATTGGTTGGTTATAAGCAATTTGCATAAATTTTAAGGAACGTAGGATCACAAATTTGATAATGATTGCTTGGATCATTTCTTAGTTGCATTCCGAAATTGGAATTGGAATGGTTAGTTTCATGTTCGTGTCATTTGTGCTGTGGCTCCGAGTTCAGCTTGGTGTGTTCTTAGTGTCACGAGAAACTCAGAACTATCAGCATAAAGATAAGATTCTGTAATTTGGAACACATATATTATCTGAAGTGAAGTTGTTTTTTTTTATCTTTTTGAGTGAGTTTGTGAATAATGTAATCGTATAGCTGTGATATGTTCATACTGTTAGAATGATATTCTATGTGCACGGTCACTTGGGTCATTTTCTTTCTCTGTTATGTCTAAACTTCCGATGAATTTAAGTATGGAAAAAGACAGTAAAATATGAAGCTATTTGAAAACGAATCCGCAGAAGGAGAGAGGACCGGTTCTCAGTCATATGATGATACTAGCCAAGTTGGTGACTCTCATACTTCCTCCTCTTTAGGAAACCCAGAAGAAAAAGCTCAGCTTAATGAATCTTACTCCTCGTCCGTAAAAACTGTTGCTTTTTGGGTGAGTATTTCTTTGCTTGTTATGATGTTTGTATTTGAATCTATGTTTCTGTTATCATGATTAAGATACATTTTTTTTTCTTGTTATAGGTGTGCAGTGCGGTGGCATTTGGTGTCGGTATAGGTTTAAAAGAAGGAGTGGGCAAAGCATCAGAGTTCTTTGCTGGGTATGTATTGTAAAAGCAATCAATATGTTCGTTTAGATACATGATGAATAATTGAGAAAGTTGATTTGAAGCTATTAGTTCTCCACTTCTCCAGGATAGATATTTTTTTTTTGTGGTGGAAAAATTAGGTAGTAGGTAATGGCTATGTAGATTTTGCTTTTGTTTATTTTTGTGCTCTTCTAGACCAAGAGCTCTTTCATTTAGCTAATTTTATTTTCTTTTGTTTATCAATATAGAAGTTCATTTGCTATTTCTTATTTAAAGAACGTCTCGAGAGGACCTTATGAGGCTTCACTTTGAACCCCATTATGTCCTGAGTCTGTTATAAAACCATATGATTATAACAGGAGGCATGAAAGGATGTCAGCCAGGGTTGAACTAATCAGTATAATTTGACTTCGAACAATTTATCATCGAATGCCGTTTATTCTGACTTCTATTTTTCTGCTGTGCGTGTTTTTTTAAATCTGTGTTCATATCATGTACTTCTACTGGATTGAACTGAGTATTTGCTCTTCTAGCTTGCTTTTTATACACTGATTGTTTGGAACTTCGGATTGTTTTCAGGTATATATTGGAGCAGAGTTTGTCGGTAGATAATCTATTTGTCTTTGTTTTGGTTTTCAAGTACTTCAAAGTGCCACTTATGTATCAGGTGCTGTACAACTTTTATTGTCCCTAAAGCATTCAAGTTTTAAGATGAATTTGTTGGTGATATTTACATTAACAAAGATATTTATGGCAATTGACAGTAATGGAAAGTTTGTTATGTTGGAAATTTAGAATCGGGTGCTTTCGTATGGAATTGCTGGTGCAATTGTATTTCGCCTGACATTGATACTGCTTGGTACAGCCACCCTTCAGGTGAGTTTCTAGTTTCATATGTGTGCGCTATTACATGCACGTGTGCCTGCTTATCTATTCGTCTAATTCTTCTGTATTCTTGTTTTATTAGAGATTTGAGGCAGTGAACCTACTATTTGCTGCGGTACTCCTGTACTCTTCATTCAAGGTATTCTTGTCAAGTTAATATATTCTACGATTTCATATATGTCTTTAAAAAACTTACTAAGAACGTGCTGTAATATCTCAACTGGAATCACTTGTTTCTTGATGTTCTGGACTTTTGGAACCATATTTATTTACTTGCTTCCCTTCCTTACCTGCTTAACTGAATAACAAATTCTGCTGTTTTGAGCGGTTCAATTTCAACTTGTTGTTTACTCTTGTTCATATACTGTTAAACTTCTTTTCTGTGTTTTCTGATTCTTATCACTCAAACAATTACTGACATGCAATTTTTCTTAATTAGTTATTTTCCAGTGAAGAAGATGATACTGATCTATCCGACAATTTTTTGGTGAAGACATGCCAGAAATTTATTCCAGTTACATGTAACGTTCTCCTCATGCACCCCTTCTTTTTTCTTTTTTGCCAGCTTGTGTTCTAATAATTAAATGCACATTCTTACATGTCGGTTTCTTATTTAGAATCTTCTCATCCTTTTGGATATGCAAGGTCATGCCTAGCTTATTTAGAAGTCAGCTTCGGTAAAACTAGAGCCTAAACTCAGCAGCCAAGCCAAATAATGAAGGGCCCAACTGCTCATGTTTAGGGCATCAAAGACTGGATGGGGGGTCAAGCTTGGGAATTTTAGTAAAAATTGCATATATAAGTTATAGCACTTGTTAATGCGCTGCATTAGTTAAAAAGGGTGCTTCCATCACTTGACTTCCAAGCTCATATTAGACAATTGGTCAAATAAGGGACTGTTGAATTGGCATATATATGTAAGAAAAGTGGGATCATATGTTGTTTCCTCCTACTTTGGAGTATAAAAGTGTTTTTATTTTTATTTTCTTGCTCACGTTCTTCTAGGTGGTTTTAGTGTTGACCATAGTGGTGGTGCCGGATCGAATCACGTAACTGTTTTGGTGTATGAAAAAGATTTTTTTCATGCTTATTACTGTTTACTATGTTGGAAATCTTTAGTTGACTGAATGCTGATCCTTTGAAATTGCAGCTAGCTATGATGGCGACCGATTTATAACCATTCAGGATGGGGTGTGGAAAGTAAGTCACTAATGATCTATTCAACAACTCAACTTTCACGTCCTTGAACCTGAAGCAATGTTACTCTGTTACCTATTCAGCTCACTGAACCTATGAATATGTTGTTAACCACATGGAAGCTGTTAAGACTTTGTTCTCATTTTCAACACTAAAGATCTCGAGTTTAATGTTAATTTAATATGTACTCGATTTCTAATTAACAGGCATCACATATTTTGGACAGGCTACACCTTTACTTCTCACAGTAGCAGTTATTGAACTCAGCGATATAGCGTTTGCTGTAAGTAATTGTCCCTCTTTCGATATATGTTTAGAGTTTTGATTTTGGTGATTGACTTTGTATGGAGAACGCTGATGCAAACGCTCATTTTCCTTAGGTTGACTCGATTCCGGCAGTTTTTGGTGTCACACGGGATCCTTTCATAGTTTTCTCTTCCAATCTATTTGCTATTTTAGGTAATTCGTGTTGCTTATTCTGCGCATGTACCTTTCTCTAGCTCTCACCGTTGAAATTATTGTGTATGAAACTGAACAATGATTGCAATTTGAAACACGGGTTGGAGGTTAATTGACCATATATCTGCCCATTGTAGGTTTAAGGTCACTTTACACAATGATTTCCGAGGGTATGGCAGAGTTGGAGTATTTGCAGGTGAGTTGGTTACTTATATATGCATAAATATAGAACTATCTTTGTGTCGGTACAAAGTTGTCGTGAACTATAAAGCACCTCTCCCTCCTAAAATTCGGAATCAATTTGAGTCTGTTACTTAGTATCCTTTACAAATATATCATGTCCCGTTTCTTATATCTCGTAATTGCCATTTAGAGCTGACAATTTGGATTTCAACTAATACTAGCCTGATCCCACAAGAGGTGAGGGTCGGGTCAGTCTGCAAGTTTGTCATGAAAAATGTGTGGATTTTCTTGACCCAAAACTTAATCGTGCCTATTTTGTGCGACCCAAACCTAAAAATATGGGTCGGGTTTCGAGTGCTCGTGGGTTCAAATCCAAATTGTCAGCTGTATTGCCTCTCCTTGTGTACAAATAATACTCTTTCCATCCCAAGCGTCATATTTGACTTATTACAAAAATTTAGGATAATATCATCAACGCTCGGCTTTTTCTCATGTGCCTTTATGTAAGTGGTTATATCTAACTTATCGCAGGGGTATTATTGGTATTTCGTTAGACAAACTTTAATACGAATTTACCATTGTTATTTTATATATCTGTTAATAGTTTTCACTCAATATTCTTCGTAGACATGTTTGGATTATACTGATAAAAGCTCATTTTGTAATTGTATTCCTTGATCAGCCCTCCATTAGCGTCGTTCTCGGGTTTATCGGGTTCAAGATGATCCTAGATTTCTTTGGTGGGTATTTCACGATAACTATATTCATACATATCGTATCTCCAGTCTCAATCAAAAACTCTTCATAACACTTTCTCGACTGTTCCCATAGGTTACCATGTCTCAACCGAAGCATCTCTCGGCTTTGTAGCTACGAGTCTGAGCGCCGGCGTGCTGTTAAGCCTGCTGAAGAAATCTGATCGATAGAGAAAGCCGAGAAACTTCTTTTTCCGATTCGTTCTGCAATTCGTGGAAGCAAAAACAAACTTCAAACACAAAGAGCAGGTGAAACCTATGTATTATAATTGTTTGAGGACTCAAAATTGTTGCTGGTTCTCTCTTGCTGTCCAATATTTGTTCATTTGCCATGAAAAAATAAGAGCAAAAGCTACTAGAAATGTAGAATGTACAAGAATTGGCATATATGATATTGTAAGTTCTTACTTTTTTTTTTTGTCAATTAATGGCATGACCATAAGTTGAGATCAATGTGGTTTAAGTACATGAATTTTGGTCAAATGTGAGAGGGACTATCGAATTTTGTGTAATTGGTCCGCTCCGAGAAGTTTTAATATACTAAGGTAGCGTTTGGATTTGAAAAAAAATAAAATATAAATGCTTGGTTGCACGCTCATCCAACTATGTCGCGTGTTTGCAAGGCTTGCCTTGTGTGCACGCTCCCAACGTGCTTGCCCAAAGAGGCCGCACACATGCACATCTTGCTGCGCAACAGTGAAAATCGAGAATGAGAATGATAATGAGAACCTTGCTTACAAAAGAATCAAATAATGATTTATATTGTATATTATATTTGTAAAATTACAGTTGAAACATCAAAGTTTAAATAAAATGTTATAAGACTCCAAAAAAATTACACATGTCAACTTTGATTCATTGAAACATATTCTGTATATCTTTTCTATCTCTAAACAATTGTCGTATTTTTTTATTTTTTTTGTGTATTTTTGTCTCAAAATGACTACGTCAATATGAATTTGCATCACATGCTCATAAAAAAATAAATTAAAAAAATACAATGCCAGATAATATTTTCTTAAGTGGGAAAAAACTCTAATACGAATAGACCTGACATAAAACTAGCAATTGTGACGCTAGGGTTTAAAGAAGTAAAATAAAGTTAAAGGAATTAGGATTTCGTTTTTGGAGTTCTAGCTGCTATGTTTGCGGCGCGTGGCTGCTATGTTTGGGATGATGTTTGTTGAGCAGTTGAGCACGCGGTGTTGAAAGAGTGGGAGGCAAGAGGTGCGACGACGGTTATGGGGGCGGTGCTTGATGGGGAAGATGGGGGTGGTGGAGGCTAGCTCCCGTATTCGGTGTTTGAGGGCTGCTCGGCGTGCAGAAGAAGGGGGGCGGGTGGACTGGTTTTCGAAGCCCGAACCTGGTGTACGGGTGTGGGAAGGTGTGTGGGGTGGTGGTCGATGGCGGCTAATTAAAGCGGTGGTGGATTTTGCTCGAAACTGTTCAATGGGCTGGTCAAATTTTGCGGGTGGAGGAGAAGTGAAGACGGCGATCGACGGCGGATCGGAGAAGGAGATGGAGGCTGGGCATGAGGTGAAAGAAGAGGTGGATATCCCGGGTCATGGAACCGGGGGTATGGAGAAGTCTAATATGGGCTGGATCCAATCTTGGGGTCGGGCTTGTAAGACCTTTAAGCCTAAAAAGTGTCATACATAATCACTCATCCAAAGAGGGATGTTTAGTTAGTATAAGTCAATCATAGGGGTGAGCTCTAACAAAAAAGTATGTGGTGACAATACCATTATTGACCTTAAGCAGACTTGAAGTTTTAGATAAGATTGATTCATGTATTAATTCTTTTTGTATTCCTCTGGTTTTTTAATGAAAGGTGGTGCCTAGTGCACCGTTTTCACTAAAATGAAAAAAAAAAATTCTTAAGTGGAGACCAATACATTTATTTCAAAACAAAATAGTAATCCATTTTAGTTGTTATTATTCGAAACATATTACTCTTCCCGTCTCAAAATAAATGTTCTTTTTAAAAATAAAAAAAATAGTTCCAAATGAATGTCATATTTTATTTTTAAGCAAATTAGTTATGAATGAACTGTCAATAATACCATTATAAAAAGTTAGTTAGTGTTTTTAACATATGATCATAATAATACAAAAGTAAATATGTTACACTCTATTGCCATCTCACTTTCCAGCAGATTTGGCTTTTTAGGAACAAGGCTGTTTTTGAAAATTTGGTCGTCACCCCCGAATCAGTGTTCAAGAAAACCATAGCAACTTCGTTCTCCCATATATCGGCTAAAATTCAAAGTGGAGGTTCCCGGTTGGTCCTCCCTTCATTGGCCCAAATCGCCGATCACTTGTCTTGTTTCAGCAAATTTGTAATTTTCTTTATATTTTTTTTGGTGTTTGTACTTTGTTCCCTTCTTGGGAACTTCTTTCACTATAAGTACTTTTGTTGATAAAAAAATGTAAATATATCATACTAACCAATTTTATTTTTAATTTTTCTCAAAATAAAAATAAGAACACTCATGTTAAGACGTAGGGAGTAATTATTATTCGAATTTGCTAACTCTATATAATTTCATCCATCACATTTCAAATTTTCAAATATAGTTGTCACAAATTCTAGAAAGTACGAACGGCTTATTGGCCAGATGGTATAGGCGTTTGGTTTTATACCGGAGAGCTTAGGTTCAAATTCTCTCCAGGACATTAGGTGAGTTGTATTTATGAACTGCTTTAATATAAAGACCCATTGGGCCAAAATCCACGGCCCATAAAGAGTCAAGAGGAGCCCATATACTACATCATAAAACGACGCCGCTCAAAAGCCACCACGCCTCGCCATTTCCAAGGCACCAATATATATATATGTACCAGTCGAAATCTCGACGGCGTTTCGCACCAGATTCTCTCCACTTCCCGCCAAAAGCCGAGATGCTTCGCCGCTCGCGATCCGGCAAGTACCAAGCGCCTCCGGACCGTGTATATAAGTTTCTGCTCCGATTCAAGCCACGACCTCCTAGAACGAGCTTCGATTTCACCGGACTGAGCTTCGAATCCATCAATGGCTGCTGCGTAAGATCTTCACTTTCGCCGTTACTGTTTTTTCACCGTGATCGCTAATTTCCTTCTCTGGAATGAGTTCGTAATTTCTACACTGTTGTTGTTGATTTTGTCTTTGCTGTTTTCTTACTGATTCTTTTTATATCATGAATAAGCGATTGATTTCGTAATTACCACACTGTTGTTGATTTTGTCGTGAATGTTTCTTCACTGTTACCAATGCTTTGTTTTTCCTCTGAAACTTGCAATTGATTCTTTCGTTACTGTTTCTTCACTGTGATTGCTGATTTTATTTATCTCGGGAATATGCGTTTGATTTCGTAATTACTCCTCTATTGTTGATATCACCTGACTGAGCTTCGAATCAATCAATGGCTGCTGCGTAAGATCCTCATTTCGTCGCTACAGTTTATTCACTGTGATCGCTTATTTCCTTCTCTGGAATGAGTTCGTGTTTTCTACACTGTTGTTGTTGATTTTGTCGTTGCTATGTATTTCCTTACTGATTTTTTTATCTTGAATAAGCGATTGATTTCGTAATTACTACACTGTTGTTGATTTTGTCGTGAGTGTTTCTTCACTGTTACTACTGTTTTTTTTCTCTCTGAAACTTGCAATTGATTTTTTCGTTACTGTTTCTTACTTTCTTCACTGTGATTGCTGATTTTATTTTTCTCCGGAATATGCGTTTGATTTCTTAATCACTCATCTGCTGTTGATGATTTGCTTTTAATCTTCCAGAAGCATCCGAGAGAATATACCTCCACCTTTGAATTCTACTGCCGAGCAGCCACCGCTTTTTGATGGAACCACAAGGTAGCTAGCTTAATTGATTATTATTTATTTTTTAAGTTTAATTTTATTGTTCGGTGATTTTTGTTTTTGTTTCTTCTGATCATTTCATTGTTGTTGTCACTATATCTTCTCGAGGTTAGCTTGTTCGATTATTTGTTTGTTTGTTTGTATTTTAAGTTTAATTTTTATTGTTCAGTGATTTTTGTTCAATCAATTCATTGCTGTTTTTATTGTTTGGTCATTTTTGTTCAATTTTTTTCGATCAATTCATTGTTATTGCTACTCCTTGTTCTTGAATTTGATCATAATACAATTCATGTGAATATTTTCGGTGTTTTTGTTGTTGAATTTAGGTTGTATACATCTTACACTTGTCCATATGCACAGCGTGCATGGATTGCCAGGAACTATAAGGTACCAACACATACAGTTTATGAATTATTATATGAACAATTATGCATTTGAGTTTGAGCAGTTGATTACTTGCTTTGTCATAAAATAGGAGTCATGTTTGACCTCTTGCAAATATTATGAATTATTTAATCAGTGCTCAACTTTACCACGTGTCATTTTAGTTGTAACTATATTGTTGGTGACTCGAGCATAATTCCCAAGTGCACATTTATATTGAACATACACTGCACACCTTATTTTCTTGTTCTGGCTTGCAGGGACTGCAAGATAAGATTAAATTTGTTCCTCTAAACCTTAAAGACAGGCCTGATTGGTATAAGGAAAAGGTGTACCCTGTAAATAAGGTAACAATTTTCTTACTTCTGTTGATTGTTTTTTTGGAAATATTCTGTCATGGAAAATTTGTTTCAGTTCACAAATACTGCACATTATACCTGTTACCCGTGTTAATTAGTTGCACTTGTGTCTTTTGATGCAAATCGGCATCTCCACTAATCGGTAGGTTCTGCTTATCATTACCACTAATCGGCATCTCCAATCAAATTAATCATTTTATTATATATGTCTACGAGTTCTTGAAGAAAACGAGATGATGATTGACATGTTTAAACAAGGTTTAGCGTTTTGAACTTTATAGATTCAGTTTACCACATTGCGGTTCAAATTGCATTTTTCGAATTACATACCTAGTCAGAGAATTGACACTATTATTGCACTCTTTGAGATTTTGATTGGGATATGAGACCTAAACGAGAAGTCCTTTTTGCCTGAATGATTATGAAGTTTCTCCTTATCCATAGGTGCCATCACTGGAGCACAATGGCAAAATCATTGGAGAGAGTCTTGTTTTAATTAAATACATAGATAGCAACTTTGAAGGGCCTTCTCTTTTCCCCGATGTAAGTTTTTCAGAGTTTTGTTTGCATCAATGGTAGGTTATTTGCTTATAATAACTTTCACTGAAACAAATCTATTTAAATGTCGTAGGATCCTGCCAAGAAAGAGCTCGGGGAGGAATTGTTATCCTATTCTGATACCTTCAACAATCAAGTGTATAGCTCATTTAATGGAGACCCGTTCAAAGAAGCTGGTAAGATTCAAAAACTTGGTGCATTTTTCGCAAAAGAATTTTCTTGTCAAGTAGAGTGACCAAGTTCACTAACCTGCCTCAGATGCTTCTTTTGATCACTTGGAGGATGCTCTTAAGAAATTTGATGATGGACCTTTCTTCCTTGGCCAATTTAGTTTGGTAAGTTGTCATTGTGTTGATTATAGACCCCAATACTCTATAAAATACATCAATCATGAATTATCTAGAGTTAGATACTCACGCCATGTTTGGTTTAGACCATTTTGTACACGAGAAACCAGTTGGAACTTGGAATGAGAATCTCATTCGAATCCCATTCTATTTTTTTTTATATATTTTATAATCCAAACGCTGTTAAATGAATCCACGGGTATGGTATTTTCATTTTAATATGCTTTCATGGGATTTTCTTTTGATGGAGTGAAGTGAAATGGTCATCAGGTGGATATTGCCTACATTACATTCATCGAAACATTCCAGAACTTCTTGCTCGACGTTTGGAAGTACGACATTACAGCTGGAAGGCCTAAACTAGCTGTCTGGATTGAGGTATATTCAGAAAACTATATACTATAACGCACCTCGATGATATATTATTCTCTACCTAAGGTGTGAACAACACGAGTTCCTCCTGAATCGGACTAGAGCTGGCAATTTGAACCCAAACCCACACAAAAAGTCTGGTTCGCATTTTTTGCGGGTTCAGGATAGAGTAGGCAATTTGGCACAAAACAAGTGACCGGACACAAATACAATACGATTTAATCGTGTTTGAGCACGCGACATATTGATAATAGTGTTGTGTTTGTGTTGATCGTGTAAGACACGTGTGCACGACACAATAACACTGTTAAGGTCTTTCCAACCTGACCCGAAACCCGACTTGACAGTTCTAGATGAGTGTTGTTTGTTCTTGAATGATGTTTTCAACGGGCCCTATGCAGGAGATGAACAAGATTGATGCCTATACCCACACAAAATACAATGATCCAAAAGCTGTTGTTGAATACTACAAGACAGCCTTTCCAGTTCCGGTGAGGCACATCTCAACACAAATCTGATTTTCTTATTGAGTGTTATTGGTCGTTAATCATGCACAGTGTTAACTTCTATTTGTTCTTTGCAGCCTCAGAAATGAATATGCCACCAATTCCACTCCTCAAGTTCTAAATACATCTACATTGTGCAACTACACTAGTAGATCATTTCAGTATGTGTTAAATAATTGGACTGGCGCTTTATGGTCTAAAGAGAATAAAGAATTTGATCAAAAAAAGAGAATAAAGAATGGTAGCCAAAATCCTTGCTCTCTTGGTCAAAATATGTGTATTTATGTGTGGGGCAATTAGTTTTGGGGCAACAATGAAGTAGTTTTGTGAGAAAATATTCTATTTTGGTTCTTCAATTCTCATTTTGTTTTGATTTGTGCCTCTCTTTTTTTCTTTCCAATTTGGTTGTTATCTTGATTATGAAATTGTACTATTTTGTTTTAATTTGTTTTAAATTGATCTAATCTATGAGGGTGCCTTCAATTTCAAATTTGGTTGACCTCACAATCATGCAGCTTTCAAGTAAATTAAAATTGTGAATGAGACAAAAATTGAACAAAATTGTGTAATTGATGTTAAATGGTGTGAGATCAAATTAAATTGAATGTCACGACCAAGTTAACTAAATTTAAAAATATACATAATGTCATCAAATTAATTTGAAGTCACATATACAAAATATAATTTTTTTTATTAACGTGACAAACATGTGAAACTTAAGTTAGTTATTTTATTTTATTAGTTAAGTCACACGATATGAATCATTTTTCTTTTTAATCCAAAATTTTACTCTACCTGATTCAATGAGCGTTGAATCCGCAACCCCCACAAGAATATTGAGTCGTTATGGACGAAGTCTCTCTCTTAAACACCAGCCCACAGTGACTTGTGGGTACTAGACCGTTGCAAGATAGTATTTCGGCACTTACCTATATAAAAAAAAATGATTTTATTTGTTATTTTTGTACCAAATTTGTTCTGTCAATAAATTTAACTTACTTAAGCAAGATGTGATTGTTAAGTTAACAAACAATTTTCAAAAAAAAACCTCACATCAGTCTAATTTGACAACACTCGTACATATTACAAATCAGCGATAGTTAAGTTAGAACAAAAGGTAAAATGTATATCAATTGACTGATATAAAGTTATATCAGTTGCAACTTAACAAAGCTAATGAGGTGATGACACCTCATTTAAAATCACTTAT
>JAYMTK010001877.1:0-15189 GCA_036897405.1 Pelargonium myrrhifolium | reverse complement strand
GTGTGCCCGGCCCAATTTCACCCCCTTTTCCCGGGAAAATTTTTTTCCCCCCCCCCCCCCCCCCCCCCAAAAGGAATGTGTATATGTCCAATTATAAGAATAAATGTCTTTTTTATGACATTGTCGAGAGTTATATCATCGTAATATTATCTCCGTAACTCCGTGGCTCTTGGGGGAGCAAATGAGTTATTCTCTCTCTTTCGTTGCGTGCAGTACTTAGGTATTTCATAATAATAATAAATTCAGTCCACATAAAAAATATATTGAAAACTTTGATGTAAATGTTGGAGCACCCACATCTGAATTTAGATAATAAATGTTGTTACTGGAGGCCACAGTACTGTTGCAATGTTGGTCCATTTGAAATTAAAATCTGCCAAAACTTTCAACTCGTGACAAATTTGAGGTCTTGCATGTAGCTAAATGGGTATTTGATAAAAGCAAAATATTGTAGAATGGAAAGAATAAGCCGTATGATGGAAACGTATAAAACAATAGTATTATTCAATTACACTGAACACCATTATTGTGTTCAATTAGTTTTTTTTTACCCTTACTATTATATTTGAATAATATATACTTGTGCTTGACGTCAATTTTGGCCATATATTTTGCACATTTGTCAAGTTATGTATGAAGAACTATTAACAATTATAAAATTTGTACAAAAATCTCATCTGAATATCCATATTCGGATATTTGAGACACTAGTTCTTAAGACCCAAAATTTAGAAATATTAACACATAAAAAATTGAATATAAAAGCTGAAAATACGAATGTCCGTATCACCCACGTCTAACGAATGCTAACACAACCTGTTTCTACTTCATCAATCACTGTAACATAGTTTATAAAGAGAGCTATCTATGTAACTAGCAATGTTCGCCCCATACTTTTTGGTTGTCCAAAATTCCAATTATAGCCTTCTATGGATGTAGAAGATACTTCTAGTCAGCCCCACCACCCATTCCAATTCAGTCCTCTCCTCATCGGCCTCATCGGAATCATCGCCGGAGCCGTCATGGTCGCAACCTACCAATGCATTGCAATAGGCTGCAATTATCACCGGAGGGGCTTAGTGCTCGATCCAACACCGTTCCAGTTGCAACAAGGACGCCAACCGGAGAGGAACAGGCCCATTAGGCCCAATACTATCACCACCAGAACAAGAGCGATCGCTAGGTCCAGTTCGGTGTCCGTGCAGTTACCGGTAATGCCGGTGTTTACGTACGGTAAAGGGTGCAGAGAAGGCACGTGTGCGGTGTGCTTGTGCGAGTTCAGCGAAGGAGAGGAGATACGGACACTGCCGCAATGCATGCACTCGTTTCATGCTCCTTGTGTTGATATGTGGCTTTATTCTCATGCTAATTGTCCTCTTTGTCGGACCGACACTTCGCCGCCGCCGCCGAATCGGCAGCCGCTGCCGCATTTGGAGTTGGAGATGCCGAGTTCTGATGGAGTTCCGGCGGCGGAGATACCCAGGTCGCCGGAGGTTGAGGTTTAATGGGAGATGGCTTTTGTTGCAAGTTTGTGGCTTGTTTTGTGTTCATATAAATGCATCTTGTAACCTCCAAAATGTGAGAGACCATGGATTTGCTTCAGTGGCCCATTTGCTTATGGGATGGTAGAATCGAGGCCCAACGAGCCCATTAGGATCATAAGCCTGGCCAATACCTACCTGTTAAAGCTCACGGAAACCATAATTTAATTTTAATTAATTTTCAAAATCAATGCTTTATCCTCTTCGGTCAAGTAGTCAAAACATCACTTAACCACCGTTGTCTAAAGTAGAGTCTCGAGTATGAGTCTCAAATAGCTCTATATTTTTAGGTCTTGACTCGTTAAGTCTATATTCGAGAGTACTTAATTTGAAATTGATCTATTATTCAATTTTCAACTCTAAGTAGACGGTATTTAGACGGAAATGCAAGTGATATTTTTGGTAAAAAAATATTAATTATTGACACAATTATTAATCTCCACAATAATAAACAAGTAATACAATGAACAACCACCAAGATTAGAAAACAAGATGTATTTGTCCCTATGTAGCAACTGCTACTGGGCACATCTTAGGTAGGGGACCTAAACATCGCCAATGGCATTTAATATATAGATCATTTTTTCATAGAAAATAGCTTAAGTAGAAGACCAAAATTGCTTGAGAGTAGATATATATTTTTGTAAATTTCAATACCCTTGAAAATACATTTATAGTAGTTTGTATTTTATAGTCTAGTCGGTAACAATAACATGAGTAGCTATCGTGTGCTGATGCATTCGCATTGTCCTCTTCCTCTACCCTCTTACATTTCCATTTCCTCCTTCAATTATTGCACATAACAAAAATTAAAAACGAAAGAAAACACCGTCCACTAACCATATCAAAAACACATCTACTAGCACCACCACAACCACCACTCCATGGAAGGCACACCCGCCGTCGATCGGCCAGCCCCGCCCTTCCCGGCGCCGCCGCGGAGCGTCGACTTCTCCGCTCTCGAGTTCGTCCTCTCTCTCCTCGCACTCATCACCATCCCCGCCCTGATTTACACCTTCATTTTCGCCGTCAAGTGCCCTCCGTTCTGCTGCTGCCGGCGGCGGAGGAGAGATTCGCACGCGGGGAGGCTCGACGGCGCCGGGATCGGAGATATTGGGGACAGTATCGAGATTGTTTCGGAGGTGAAGTACGAGAAGGAGGCGCACGTGAAAGAGGTGGGCACGGAGTGTCCGGTGTGCCTGTCGGTGTTTGCGGATGGGGAAGAAATCAAGACTCTGAGCGCGTGCAAGCACTCGTTTCACGCGTCTTGCATCAACATGTGGTTGAATTCGCACTCCAACTGTCCGGTCTGTCGAGCTTCCGTGCCGGTCAAGCGTCCCAAAACGACGCCGCGTTCGGCCAGAGCAGATGATGATCACCACCAAGGTTTGCCGGACGCCGGTAGCTTAGTTTAGTTTTCTAAAATATAGTTTTCTTTTTTTAATTTTATATGCAATTTCCTACACTTCACACATGATGTTTTGCTCAACAATATTGTCTTGAGATTGAGATTAAGCGGTGAAACATGAGGAAAAAGTATATATTTGTTATAATGTGAAACAAATAAAAATAGAAAGACATGGTATTTTGGTAATCTAACATCAAGAACTTTGGGAAAGCAACATATCTGAGACTGAGAGTGGTTTCTGTGGGCATTGGGTGATGAAGGTAAAGGTGGAGGTGGAGGGAGCGGTGGGCCAAAAAGCAGGTGGTATAATTTGGATTTGGGGGTTTTGGGGCAGGTAGGGTTCATTCACTATTTGATGTTTGACAACTAACCAAATTGATAATCACTCAGCTGTGTTAATTAATTATTTTATTGTTCTCCTAATATAGTAAAATGAACATCATATAGACAATTATTTTAAGACAGATACTATGCAACATGTGATGCACATAACTGATTGAAATTATGGGTGTTGTTATCCGACTAACAAAAATATCACCCGAGGACCAAGAAAATTACAAGTCAAGAACGAACGTAGAACTAATCAACGGAAGAGCAATTCTTCAATGTGGCTTTAGATGACAACAATATTATACTATTGTAGTTGTAGTTGTAGTTGTAGTTGTGGCAGTACTTGATGAGTTTGAGACCATAGATGATAATTGTATATTGCATTTGACTATTTGAGTAATGATGTGTATTCAAATGAAGCATGAGTGGTTTGGTTAGTATGGGAGAAATTGAAGGTCATGTGTTTGGCAATGATAAATCCCAGCTTTCTTGGGAGGTGGGCAGTCCTTTTTGACTATTATTTGACATGTTTTTCAGTTTTATGCCTTTTGCACACTTCAAGGTGCGATAGATTTGAACCAAATTGTACGTTGCTTTGTAAACGAATTGGGCTGTATGAATGTATGGGCTGACCCGTCTGATGACACAATTTAGCCCAAATTAACTTTGTATACTACAATGAGGCCCAACGAGTACTCCACTACTCTCTAATGTAATTACTCATCAAAACTAAATAATAATTCCTTGTGTTGTATTTATCTTAAATAAATTAAAGAAAGGTTTTAATGTATATCAGTTGACTCATACAAAGTTATATCAGTTAAACTAATAATATGATGACACCTCATTTGAAATCATGGATTCGGACGGATCACTCCGCTCTCAAAAATTCACTTGGGTGGGTTTAACTTATAAGTAACTTTAAATGAGGTGTCATCACCTCACTGACTTTGTTAAGTTGAAACTGATATAATTTTATATCAGTCAACTGATATATATTTTACCCTTTAAGAATTTAGTTAATTTGATATATTTACTTAACTAAATTATTTGTAAAAATATAATTAACAATTCATACATAAATAACTTTTTAAAAATACATACATTAACATATGTAATTTAATTTAATTAACTTTAAATTAAGCTAAAATTTGACTTTCAAAAGATCTAGTTGCAACATAACTTTATAAAAAAAGCTTTGCTGCATAAGTTTCATAAAAATATACTTCAGAAGAATTAAATACACTTATTTTAAAATTTAAAAGAGTATTAGTTTTACGATCTTGTAAATTGTAATATATATATTAAGTACTCCATTCGTTTTAAAATAAGTGTTATATTTCTTACCATTTTTTTTGGTAGCAAATGAGTTATATATAAATTGTTAAATTTTTACAAAATGAAACCAAAACATTCACTTTTAACCAAGGAATGAGAAGGACAACGTAACCGACAGTTGCGGATTAAATTCAAAAAAATATTAATTTCCCTCGTCACTTTCTAGTTTCTACAGCAAACCAAACCTCTCTGCTTCAAACCAGCAGCTCAGCACAGCTGAGCAGAAAGAAAAAAGAAAAGAAGTAACATACAGTTCTCGCCGACACCGCCGTTCTTCCATCTTCGCTCCGCCATTTCTGTAATTTCACATCAAACCTTATCTACGCTTTCTAATGAAAAAATCTCACCAGCCCCATTTTCTGGATCGAAAATGGTCCAAGCCATTTCTTTTCTTCTCCTTCCTATTCTCTCTCATTCTCCTTCTCGTCCTCTCCCTACCCACCTCCAAATCTCTCACAGCCGAATCATTCACCGTCTTGGACCGAAATTTCGGCGGCGAACGCCTGGGACTCCCGACATTGCCCCGATTCGCGTACATGATATCGGGCACCAAAGGCGACGGACCGCGCATTTGGCGGATTCTCCAGGCGGTGTACCACCCAAGGAATTACTATTTGCTTCATCTCGATCTCGAGGCTTCCGATTCCGAGAGGCTCGAGTTCGCCAAGTATGCGAAATCGGAGGCTGTGATTAGGGAGTTCAGAAATGTGATGGTGATCGGGAAGGCGAATTTGGTGACCTACAAGGGGCCGACCATGATTGCTTGTACGCTTCACGCCATTGCAGTGTTGCTGAAGCAGGCCAAGGATTGGGACTGGTTTATCAATCTCAGTGCTTCAGATTATCCTCTCGTAACTCAAGATGGTAACATTTTCTTCATTGATCTAGTTCAAATTTGTTCCTGAGTTAAATTGCAATAGTTAAAATGTATTAGAAATGTTTTCAATTGTTTGGGGATGTGCATAATCTTGCCATATTGGGAAGGTTCAAGTAGGAAATAATTTACTAAGTCCAGTGTTTGGCCAAATGACAGTATAATGGTTTGGAGAAACTTGGCTGGCATGCTGTGAAAGTTTATTCTGTGTGGACCTCTTCTTTGTTAGGTGGGGTTTGGATAAGGGTGTGTTCTATTTGGGTCAGGATCAGTTTGGTACTTTACTTAGGTGTACCTGCTATGCTGAGCAGTCTATTTCTTGCTTGAAATGCTGGTTACTTGGGTTATCGTAGTTTTGGTTGTTTGAACAAATTTTATAAAGAACAAGTTAAGTGTGGCTTAACTTCTTGATCTCTTGTGGGTGACATGTGAGAGGTATTGTTGTTTTTCTACAAAATCTATAGCTTAGCCAGGCTAATGAAGTTGATAAATTAAAGATTTACTAGCTCATCTGTTGGTTAATGATGGCGATAATCCTCCGCGGTATTTCTCATTTTGTTAGTATGTGATTGTAAAGGGGAGGCCTGTTCTAGTGATCACTTCACATCCACTTGTTGCTCCTCATAAGTCATATTTATTCCAAATGCTTAACCAGAACTATATCCTTAACTTGAAAGGAATATAAAGCAAGGCTTTCTCTGTGGGAACATATAGGCCCGTATGTTCAATATTTTGTATATTAAAACTTTTCTTATTTGAGAGTTAAAGTTAAAAAAAGATCTGCTATAATGGTGCCTAGTGCTGCTATAGTGCTATATAGCGTTAGTGTTGGGTGTAATTTATTGTAAATATGTCGAAAGAGAACATAGCAGCAAATGCAACATTGTCTACAATCATATTTTAACAATCATAGGAAATGAAGAAGGAATATTGTATAGAGAAACCATGAAGTATTTTAAATTATTGAAAATTTAATCTACCCTAGCATTTAAGATTAGGCACAACCTGCGTTAAAAAAAAAAGGCACGATGCTATAATGAGATTCCATTCTCGTAATTTTATCATGATTTGCTTTTTGTAGAAATATATAGGGTAATTAAAGGTCAAGATCTCAACTAAATACTTGTAGCTTTTAAATGAACCTCCATAGAATCCATAATGGTGGGAGCCTCGTGGATTTGGCATTCCATTTTAATCTCTATACCATTCTTGGTGCTTATATCTTGTACATTATGAACGAGCGGACTTTTCCCCAGTATGTCCATAGGGTTGCTCTTACATATTTAATATCTTGATATAACATGGAGACTGCATTGTTCATCATCTGACTTGATATTCATATCTATCATTTTTTTTTGTTCCAGATCTTTTGCACATTTTTTCATATTTGCCTCGAGATTTGAACTTCATTGAGCACACCAGTAATATTGGTGGTTGGAAAGAGTAAGTCATGAACACTGGACTTGTCATTTGTCTGGATGGAAGTGTATATCTGGTAGTTATGATTTTTCTTGTGTCAATATTCATCAATTTTATCATATGTTTGCAGGAACCAAAGAGCAAGGCCTATAATTATAGATCCCGCATTGTATCATTCAAAGAAATCTGGTGTATTTTGGGCTAAAGAGAAAAGGTCTATGCCTGTTTCTTTCAAGTTATTCACTGGTAAGAAACTTCTTCCATTTTGGGCTTTTAAAGCATCGTTCTGTCTCTCATTACCATCACAAGTAGTTACATCATTCAAAAACTGTAGAGATATGATGATCACCAAGTCTGCAATTAGCACATGGAAGTTAGATTAGGCATGTACTTGGAGCAGAATGTTGATAATTAATTCAAACTCAAAACAAATTCTGTAATTATACTAATGAAGGACCATTTCTGGCTTTCAGTTATTATTTGGATCTTGTAAAGGAATTTTAGAGTTGTGCGGCCTCCTTTTATCTTATAAACTACAATATATTCAATACGGAGTATGTAATAAGAAGTAATGGTTAGATTTGAATCTAGGAATGTCAACTGTCAAGGGAAGTAAACCAAAGAACACAATCTTTTGTGCAGTTTAGAACTCCGGATTCTCTATTTATTACTGATTTCTTCAATCTTACCTCCACCAATGTTGCTGAGCCCCATATTTTGCCTCATCAAGAAGCCTGCTCTAGCAACTTCTCATTGCGTAATCCATATATCATAATTGACAGCTTGATTCTTATAAGTCAGCTGGTATCCTACACCCTATAATAGTAGGAAACTTCATTCTCCAATATATTTTCAGGGTCAAGGTTGTTTTCAATACGAATGTGTGATATTCTCCTATTTTTGTTCATTTGTAGGATTCTTTTATGGATGATGCTTATCGTGCTTGTTCATATTTGAACTTCGTTTCTTATATTTTCAGGGTCTGCATGGGTGGCACTGACGAAACCGTTCCTTGAATTTTGTGTGTGGGGATGGGATAATCTTCCTCGCACCCTGCTAATGTACTATACAAATTTCCTGTCATCCCCTGAGGGCTACTTCCACACGGTTGTCTGCAATCATAAGGACTACCAGAACACAACCGTAAACCACGACTTGCATTATGCGAGGTGGGATAACCCCCCGAAGGAACACCCAGTGAGTCTAACATTGGAACATTTCAGTGACATGGTGCAAAGTGGTGCCCCTTTTGCCAGAAAGTTTGCCAAGGATGATCCTGTCCTAGCTAAAATAGACAAGGAGCTACTGAAGAGACCGGAAGGACGGTTTACTCCTGGGGGTTGGTGTATGGGGAATTCTATGTTGGGTAGAGATCCTTGTGTAGCTTATGGGAATCCAAATGCTGTTAAGCCAAGTGTAAATTCCAAGAGGCTAGAGAAACTCATTGTCAAACTTCTTGATTCTGAAAATTTCAGGTCTAAACAGTGTAGATAATGTCATAAATAATACTATTCTTAATTTTCCCCGTATCTTATCGTGACTATTGTCAATGAGTGCCAAGTATAATAGGTTCTGGGAATCTCCCATTAGCTCCGGGAATAGTGGAGGGTGACTTGAGCCCCTAAGAATGTCTACCAATGACTTGTGTGGTAGAAATAACATGGACTTGGTAACTCTTCCCGGTGCGGGCACGGGGCATGAATTCAATAGCATGCATAACCTAGGATTCTCATTCTGGGTTTATTGTGCGGGAATGTAAACATTTCAATAGCATAACTTTTATGGCTTAGTATAGGTCTAGTCCTAAATTTGATGGGTTGGTTGATGTGATCAACCTATCCCGGCCATTAATATATCTGACATCTAAATGGAATATGTAAAATAAGGGGTTTCATTGTCCCTATGTATTATTACCCCAAATTTTGAAAAAGCTATCATGGAAATCATTTTAATTTCTTTCTCAGTATAGGTATTGAAAATCTGATGGATCGCTCTCAGCAACTGCTCAACAAGAGAAGGCCCCTACAGAAAGGAATCTCTTTGCCATTTCTACTGGTTCAAATATGTACTTATATATATATATATATATATATATATATCATATCCTCTTCCTTATAAGCTCTCTCTGTTTTTTCCTTTTACCATAATCATGCATTAGCTATGTTGCTTGAAATATGAAACTATAAATAGTAGCTCTGTTTGTATGTTTTAGGCTAAAGTTGCTTTTGAAGCACATGATCAATAACTATGTAGGAGGTAGTAAGAATGGAGAACTGTTTGGAAGCAATTCCAAGTTAAACATGATAGAGGAATCAAACTTGTTAATTTCCTTTCCTTCGGACAGTTCATGTTCTCAATTTGGTATATAACTTCGTAGAACATATATAGTCATGATACACTTTCGACTGTTTCAAAGTTAACACGATCATGAAAATGGAACAACATGGAAATTAAATGTACAGTGTAAGCTGAGCTTTTGTCAAGTGTTCATGGTTGAGCAAGTCTGTTCCCATATATGGATTGTTTCAAAAATGCATAAACTCCTTAGGAGATATATTACCTATGCAGTGCTGAAATATTGCTGTGCTATACATACATACTTGGCAGTAGTTACTTGGCAGTAGTTACTTGGGCAGTGTATTGTGTAGCTCTAAGGAAACTAATTTACTTTAATTTTCAACAGGTACAAGTACTAAATCTGAGATGAACTCATAATTTCTCTGGTCATCTGTTCTAATAGAACCAAAACAAATTTTAATCTTAACATTGCGTTTGGGGTTAGAGTTGTTTTATACATCAAGCATACCAAAATTAGAAACAAAATTGTGTATCAATTTTTCACAAGAGTTATTGTGAGAGGTGCAAGAGCAACCAACCTCTTGTGAAGAAAACTCCTGTTAGACCTCTTGTGCAACTCCAACGTCTAGAACGAGGACTTCATTTCTCCAACAACCAAACAACCGTTAAGTTAATAAATTATATCTAAAATTACTAGAAAGTGTTTGAATAAGGACTGTTTTCTTTAATTTACCCTAAAATATACATATGGAAATCATGTGTATAGAAGTAGAATTAGAATCTTGGGTTTCTGGTAATATTGTTGTCGTATTGGCGAGTGTGGGCACGCGGTCTTCGGGAGACTGGGGGTGTGGAAGTGGAACCACCAACCTGCTTAGGTCATTATACAGAGTATTTTTATTCCATGCAAAAATAAAAAAAATAAAAAAAGAATGAAGAGTTGCAGACCGGAGTGGACCGGAGCAAATAAAGTTTCATTCGGTTGGACACTTCCCGCTGCATTCAACACCACCAAGAACCACCTTTTCTTTTCCTTAATTTAATTATATAAATCTACATTTCGTTACTTTCACTTGTCTTTTTATTAAATAGTTTTTCATGTTTGAATATAATATTATACATTATTAATACATTACCAATGTTAATGGTATATATATATAGCATCATTCAAATTTTCATTTACTCTTGGTTCTAAACATATTACATTTTGTATTCATGAATCTAAATTTTAACTTTGTATTACATATTCCTGAAGATAAAGTACATTATTTTTTAGAGATGTTATTTTAAGAGAAATATAATAAGATAGGATGTTAAATTATAAGTTGATTCGAAACTAATTGTTGACATTATTTCGAGCAGTAGCCGTTGTTTATAGTCTTTCTCTTACATTTGTAGTATTTGTTTGACACTGTTGGGAGCCACCCGAATTCATCATATTCTTCGGAAAATAAATTGAGCAGCGAATTGACTTGTAAGTTATGATTTGTTTCTTACTTTTGCTAGTGTTGCTGTATAAGCAGTGAGTGTAAGATAAGATTGCAAAGAATTAAATTAATCATCTTAACTAAAATCCCACTTTCAACAATAAAATTGGGGATATGGAAAGGAATTGCTTTTTGGGTATCTCAAACTAAATGTACATTTGTTGTTAACACATTTTTGAGAATTATACAACCATAGCAAGTAAAGAAACTATAGGTATGTTCTTTTTCTTCTTCTTCTAGTAACTATAGTATGATTAATCACATGTAAAGATAAGATAATTTTGTGGGTTAATTATTTAAAATTTGGACAGCCAATACTTTAAGATATCACTAATAAATTTTGACACATAACATGTGTAATTTTGAATTAGACATTTTTTCATTCAAACTTAATAAATTTACAATATTAAGTTTGATTAGTATAATAATTTTTCACTATCAACAAGAAAAGAGAGAGAATGAAAGATCAATGTCTTCAGCATTTTCAATTTGTAGATATTTTTTGTGGGTGCTAAGAAAAGAGAAAGTGTGAAGTAGTAGAGTTTATCGGTGAGTGTTAAGCTCAAATCTTCTTTTTGGCACCTTAAACTATAATACTCGGCACCGGCTCTAATTAAGACTTTTAGGGCCAACGGAAATGCTCCAATTACTATATGAAGAATTAAATAGTTATGAAGAGCTTAATCAATGCATAATTTGAGTTCGTCTTAAAAATAAGTTTCACTTATATTTTGTATCAGAATAATGTATTGTTTTATTTTTTTTGAAATTAGTTATGTATGAATTACTTAAAAAAAATGTATGAATTACTAAAATATTTTTGTAATAATATAATTAATTTTTATTTAGTTTCTTATGACACATGCACATGAATAAAATGTACTAACAAAAACTTAATTCTTTTATCAAAAATCCAAAAAAAAAAAAAAAAAACATGACTTTGCTTATTTTAGACCATAATGAGCATAAGAATTCTTTTGCCAAATAAACTACTACTACTACTGTAGGTAATAACTAACACTATCTTGCCTAGATTCACTCAAAATGTACTGTTAAGCTCATTTCCCCAAACACAGCATCGCAGAGAAGCTTATGAGTTAAGAAATACATGTCTAATTCCTCTAATGAACCCTAAAAAGCAATAATACAAAAACATTCATGTAAGAAGTAACAAGAACCAAATATATATATATATATATAATATTTATATAAAAACCATTGTATATATATATGTACACACAAAAGGACCCTCTTTTATTTTTGCTAGCTCCTCATTCCCAACTCCACACCCCACATATCTCTCTTCTTTCTTTCTTTCTGATCTGCAACACACTCTCTCTCCATCTCCCTTGTTGTTGATGTGATTCTCCACCACCACCACCACTATTTATCTCCAAAAACCCACTAACCTTTCCCAAAAGACAGAGAGAAGAAATAAAGAGAATTCAAGAAACCCAACATGGTTTTCTCATCCATTCCAGCTTATCTTGATCCAGCCAACTGGCAACAAGTGAGTGTTTAATTCATTTCTTGATTCTTTTCTATTTGTTTCCATAGCTCATCTTAATTTCTTTACCCTCAAAAAGCAAAACAAAAAATTCAAAAAGATGAAAAAAATATATTCCTTCTTCAAATTACTCCCTTTCTTGAATATACCAGGTATTTGATTTCTTTGCTTTCTTGTGCTAACCTTACATATATTTCTTTTTTCAGCAACCAGCACAAAATCATCAACACAACGGTGGTATCAACAACTCTGCGGCGAGCACCCAGCTCCACCCTCCCCCTCCGCCGCCGCCTCCTCCTCCGCAGCCCCATGGAAGCGGCGGCGCAGGATCCATCAGGCCCGGTTCCATGGCGGATCGGGCCCGCATGGCCAACATCCCGATGCCGGAAACAGCCCTAAAATGCCCTCGCTGCGACTCCACCAACACCAAGTTCTGCTACTTCAACAACTACAGCCTCTCACAGCCCCGCCACTTCTGCAAAACCTGTAGAAGGTACCGTCGAAAAATCAACTCAACTAAAAACTTAACGTAGTATTAACGAAAGTCCTTATTTATATTTTTAATATTATATTTCAACAGGTACTGGACCCGTGGCGGCGCCTTGAGAAGCGTCCCTGTCGGTGGAGGCTGCCGCCGGAACAAGCGTACCAAAGCCGGAGGAGGAGGGGGAAGCAGCTCAAAATCTCCGGCCGCGAGCGGCGGAGACCGCCAGACGTGCAGCTCCGGCTCCATAACCTCAAGCGGAACCGCGGATCACATATTCGGCGGGCCGCTCCGGTTCATGGCTCCGTTGCACAATTTCTCCGATTTGGGTGCACCAGGAGATCATAACATTGGCTTGAATTACAACAGTGGACTTAACATTCTTGGAAATAGCGGCAGTGACTTGAATTTCCAGTCACTGAGTGTGAGTACAGGCCCTAACACTTCCCTATTTACTATGGAGCAACAGTGGCGGCTCCAGCAACAAGCACAGACCCAATTTCCCTTCTTCGGCGGTGGCTTGGACCCTTCTCCGGCCTCCGTGGCGGCGGCCGGACTATTGTCGTACCCATTTGATCAAGGTGGTCATGTGGAAGCTTCAAGCACTTTTCTGGGCCAACATCTGCTCCGGCCAAAAGCACCGCCGTCTTCCGGGGCCTCGTCGGTGGTGAAGATGGAGGACAATCATCATAATCATCAAAATCAAAATCAACATCAACATCAAAATCATCAGCAGAATAATCAAGATTATCAGCTGAGTTTGTCTAGGCAGTTGTTGGGTAACATTGTTGGAAATGATCAGTTCTGGAGTGGAGGTGGAGGTGGAGGTGGAGCTAGTGCTACTGCATGGAGTGATCTTTCTGGTTTTAGCTCTTCCTCCACAAGCCATCCCTAAATTTAACTATGGAATTTGGTTCAGGTGTGATGATCTTGAAGCTTCAAGTCAGTTTTTTTCTTTTTCTTTTTTTCTTGTTAGGGTAGCTTCAATTAAAGACATTAAAAACCCATCCCACATGAAGTTTTGAGCTTCTGGTGATGAGGATGGGTTGAGGACTTATTATTAAATCATGAACTGAAAACCCTAGAGATATTATTATTAGGTTTTCTTTTTTCCAGTGTTAATTTTCTTTTGTTGTAGAATGCAATGTATGTGTTAATTATTAGGTTTATATATCCATATGTTTTTCTTTATTTCATGGAAGTTATGCAGGCAACACTAACATTTCAGAAATCATTAATGTATCTTCAGTTTCCTTTAACAATGGGGTATTATTAATGTTGTAGTTCTTTAAATTCAGACATTTTTTAATTTAACTAATTATCTCTTCTTTATTTTACTTCTCCATTTTATTTGGGGGGTCAATGCTTATATATGTATATGCAAGTCAAGGATGTGTTATGTGGAAATTTTGGTGCTCAAAGCTCTCTTTTTCTTGATTTACTTGCTATTTATAAATTGTTTAAGTCTTCTTAAAGGATTTAGAATGAACTTTAAACCCTTTAATGTCAAATTACACCACCTTTATGAAAAAAAATGTACAAAACAAAATGTGTATTCTAAAATTTGGACATTTGTAGATTCTCAAAACACCATGTTAGGTTTGATTGATCACCTTATAAATGCACAAAACATATTGTTCATATTGTTAGTTTAAAATAATATTTAATGTTTATCTAAATTTTTTAATGTTCACTTCAATATTTGTTAAACATTTTCATTATAATTGTTCTACATTATTTCTATTGTTGTGCCTAATTCTTTTTAAGTCATTACCTTTATAATATAATACAAATTATTTGATCTAACAGAATAGTCATTCACAAAATATTAATTTAAAGATCAATAGAATCCTAAGTGTATGTTTTAAAACCATTTATGCTTGGATGATGAAACATTAGTACTTCTGGTTGATGAGTCGGATCGAATATATACTTTGTTATACACAAAACTTGCAATATATAGGTTTTAACTTGTGTTCGGCATAATGAAAATTTACATAAATGTTAAGATTTTAGAACTTCATCGATCTTACACTACAAGGGAAAAGAAAAGAAAGAGAGTGTGCTATTTGAGCTTTCAATTCTTGCTTCATATATATTCAAGCTTAAAGCAAAACGGAAATATCCTCCCTTAAAATATTATTCTGTGAATTCCCTCATGGAAGATTCCAAAATGTCAGTACATTCCATCTTTTTTGTTGAAATTTATGTAGGAGATATCAGTAGATTTGTTTTAAAGAAACACATGAGTTATTAAATTAGTAAACTTAAGACTCAGACAATTAAACCAATACTAATTCATTGTTATACTAATAATGTATGGTCAGTAGATAATGATCTTGAGAGGGTAGATTTACTCGAAAAGTAGAGACAAGAACTTTAAAAGACTCAAAGAATGCTCACTCAATTCCATGACAACAACAAAACTGTTGCGAAGATTTTTCTCGAACTCTGTTAATAGAAATAGAATTTAGAATTAGAAGAAGAAGAAGAACGTAAAGAA
>JAYMTK010001876.1:0-15190 GCA_036897405.1 Pelargonium myrrhifolium | reverse complement strand
CTTTGATTAAATAACTAGGTTCTCAAAAGACAGGCCTCAAAATGCTCTTCAAACAAGGCGCATAGCATTAGCCAACCTTCACAATTGTTCTCCTGGATTCTCTTATTCTAATGCCCATTACATGCTAGATCGAGAATAAGGAGATTATATTAATATTCGTATGGAACCCCATAGGCCCATACAAGATATTATAACTACAAAATTATCTTCTTATGCTCCCACTACTTCTCATACTCCCACAATGGTTGGTACTACGAGAACAATGCAAACAAGCAATTTTGCAGAAATATATTATAAATGAATATTTTAAGCTACAGTAGATATATTTCCAAATTCCAACATATGATTGTCAGACATGCTACATGATGACACTATTCATGTTGAAGATTAAATTCAACAACTGCATATCAGAATGACGAGAACATACCCCTGTACAGCACGATGCAGAAACACAGGGTTTCCAGGATCCAGAGGGAGCCTTCTCAACGCACTTAAGGCACCATATTGCAAATTACTTCGGATGGTAGACTAACATAATAACAGGTCATATAAGATAGGATTGACAGGTTAAAGTTTGATTGGCACACAGAGCAAAATAAAATACAATAAGTAAATGAATGGTACAAACATTGCATGAAATACAAAGGATAGAAACAATGTCACATTCACAAATTTAACAATCTACACAAGTTAGCCAGGCCTAACACAAGTACATGCAATACAGCATCCAGAAATAAAGCAGATTTAAGCTATACGAAACCTAGAGCATGAGACTTTTTTCTTGACAGCGCAAACAACAAAACCATCCCCTTGTTTGTTAAATTAGCATCACTCAGTCCCTACTCCATTCCTCCCATAAGTGATAAACTTGCTTTTGTCTTCTAACTTTTGACATAGCAACATATCAAATTGATCAGTAATGGTAACAGCAAACTACATGAAGTTAAATCTGATATCATATTTTTATTTGAAGGGCAATAGTCCCAGGTCTCCTGACAGGTATCTTAATATGTTGTAAGAAAAAAATATGGCATTACCAGAACCACGGGCTGAATTTAAAGAATATTTCCTCTACTCATATTTGTTGTAAACTAGTAATCCTGAGCATGGTCGTGGAATCGTGATTCAAATCAGGAATCGGAATGCAATTTTTGAAGAATCGGAGTCGAGGACCAAATCAAAAGATTCATGTACAATCACACAAAACTTTTAGAAAGAATTATACGAGAAATATATATAATTAATGTTAGAAAAAAATAGTAAACTAAATAAACAACTTAATAAATCAAAAATAATAGTATGAATTTTCCTCAATACGGGTTGAGACAGACTTTATTTGGTACGACCAGCCTCTTGTGACCCACCATATGTGAATCAGCCAAATCAGAAGAATCAAATCAAGAATCATGAGAAATCAGCTGAAATGGGCGGTTCTCCCAATTCTAACGCATGAAAGATTTAGTAGTGATTTTGACTCGTTAAGGAGGTGAGTCAACTCAATTCGGCAAAATTGAATCGAGAAATAGAGATTCTAACAAGCATGATCCTGAGTACAAAAATGTGACTCCTGACGCATATATAGTCCACAACTGTTAAGTGATCTCTCTTTAAGTTTGAAAAATTATGTTCTCTCAAAATTCATCCATTCATCCATCTATCAATCTATATGTACATAAATTTACTGGAAAATACCATATATGGAATAGTTCATAAGAGAATCTCTAGTGTCAATGGAGGAATCCCATATGTTATGTTTGTTCTCCGTAGATCATTAAGAGGAATTTGAGCTAACAGCCTAAGAGTAGTCATTACTCATTTCTGAATACAATGGTGCAAAAGTACACATTGTCTATTAGTTGCAGATATCAGCTAAAAATGTGAGATGTATGGTGTGCCAATTGACTGCAGACTTGCAGTACATTTGGCTAGTTATCAATATTATTAAAGGAATCAGTTAGTCCATTTGTTCAGTATATTAGTCTAAAAATGCTACACAAATATATGCTACAGTGAATTGGGAAGTTCAACATGATTGTAATTTGATATTCTTACCTCTTTATCACCACCCTTGGTCCCGAATACACCTTTCTTGCGTTTTTCTGGTGCATCAGCAACCTAAATAACATATACAAAAAATCATTCCAAATGTAAGTGGGATGATGTACTGGAATAAAAACATGACGTCATGGGAGAAAAGTTTCATGATGCATCTTAAAAGGCAGGAACAACATATTATAATTATAGGCCTAAAATTCTTCAAGGAAGAGAAGATCAATTTCATGCACAAAATCTTTATGGACCCCAGATAAAATACTCCCCGAAGATAGTGTCAAAGGGAACTACAAAATACACAATGCTCAAAGTTTGACTCTTTTTTTTTAATGATGTTGAGACTCTTGTTCTTTCAATTTTGATTTTTTTTTTCTCTATTTCTAACATGTGTGCCACTGTGCCTCTATTTGTGCTTAAACTCTAGAGATCTTCGCATTCAATTTTACGCTGAGCTAGTAATGCCATGGGCCAAACCTAGCATTTGAAGATGAATACTCAAGGTTATTTATGTACGCAACTTTACCCCTACTTCAAAGAGGTTGTTTTTTTCCTCAAACATGCACCACTAGACTATAAAACTATTAGTTAGCAAAATATAACTAAGATGTCTTTCTGCAAAGAAAACAAACAGTTTTTATGGAAAATTAAAGGATAAGATTCTAAAATTCTTCCTGGTTAGGAAATAGCATACATTCTTGTACGTGGGTTAGATCAAAGACATACCTTGTCAAGAATGCCAAACACAATTTCATACAATGCGGACAATATTTCTGAACTGCTTGAAGGAGCATATGTAAGAGCCTTCAATGCTTGCAGTCTTCGGGCATGAACTTCAAGGAAGGCAGAAGAACAAAAGTCAACCACAATCTCCAATGTCATGTCAACTTTTAGAAGAGAACCATACATTTGATTGGCATGAAAAAATGTTTCAGACACGTTATCACAACCCTAAAACCTCAGTAACTCAATCCCAAACCTAGGTATATAGTTAGGCTCATGATATTCGCTTACATAGTGAGATCTACCCTACTCAAAGTAGCATTCAACAAATGTCCCCACCCCACTTGTCATCTACTTGAGGCTCCATATTATTTTGTTTTATCCGCAGCGCTATCGCCAGACAAACTGATATTATATCATATTGTGGGTCCAGAATTGTGGAATCTCAAAGTCCGCATGAGCATTGGCGGATTCTACAACATTCTTCTTCTTGAGGTTAAAGAAACTAAATGATAGACTAACAGGTATCTTCATGAATGTAAACACAGACAAAATCAGAAAAGCCATCCCTCTGAATAGATACTAATAACCCCTAAAAGAACCCAAAGTAGTACCCAAAAGAGACGCGAGAAAGACAACCCTATCCCACAAGAGATTGATATTAGCAACCTGATCATAAAACTCCTTTCTTGCTAAAGAACCTATAAGATTATAGAGGATAGAGTGAGAATACTAGAAGTCTAGAATGCCCTACTACACGTGTTTACAAAGAGAGGCCCAGCAGCAGCACCAACAGAGAAAAGATCCTCATCAAGCACAACATAAAATTTTGAGGATTTAATGAAGAATCATAAAATTCATCAGTTGCAAATCCAATATGTCAGCTAGTGAAGTCTCTGTGTATCATATGTTTACCTATAATCAAGACCCACCTTTTCATGTTTTTCTCTTAATTGGTAACAGAGAGCCACTCCTAGTAGTGTAGCACAAAGTTAGAGCAAAAATACACCAACTTTCACCTTCAACAGAAATTTTAAATAAGCCAAATGAAACTGATGTGAACCTTTTTTCAGGAACACTGCTTTGAATATGTAAATAATCAAATTAATCATACTAAATCAAGCGATTAAAACAGGTCTCTAAGTTTTCATCACATATTATGGCTTTTGGGGCTCTCACAGCAACTTCCAAGTGGCATAATATTAAATTTCATCCCTGGGAATGATTCACATACTTGAGTAGAAACCTACCTCTATCACTTGTAAACACACTTCTATATGTGCCTAAAAGTAAAGGCCACTTCAATAAGTTAAAATCAAATCCTTAATCAAGCCTAACCACTATAACAAACACATACTGAATCAATCATGCTGTAATGTTTTTCTTAATAACAGCATGCTCACATTAAGCACATAAATAATCATATGATCGATCATAACAGCAGGATGCACAGGTTAGACATAATGAGGACCTGAAAGTAGGATCAAAACAAGACTAAAATATGGAAACCACTTTACATTCGACATCAGCATTTGAGGCCTCTTTAGTAAGCTCCATAACAATCCTTGGTACAACATCAGCTCTAGTCACCCCTCCACCAGCATCGATGTCAGCTAGAGCGTCCCAGTTAGGTGTGGGAATGCCACCACCTGGACTTAATCCTTGTGCACCAGTATCTGACAATATTCTGGCCAAATAATAATAGACGTATCGTAGGACACTCCTATCCTCGCACTGTTGGTTAAGCTGTAGAATCAAATGGGAAAAGAATGATCAACGTCAGGAATGAAATTCAATCAGTGTCACTGTTCTAAACAAATGACTTTTGAAAAACTCCGTACATACCATCAAATTTAACTAAGAAAGCTAATTTGTGGCTACACTGCTTTGCATAAACAATTGATTGTATAAACAAAAGTAACTCAAGTACGATTTTGTGAATAGACAATAGTATGCTACACAGAGAGGAACTAATAGGGCAAAAAGAGCTTAAACTATGTAACAGCCTTAAGAGGCCATCAAGTCCACAGAAATGGCCGGTCTTCATAACATAAGGTCTGAAATTTGTGGAATGGTTGTTGATACTATGTCAAAGATAAAACCACTGTAATAATGGTAATCTAGAAAAACAAACTCCTAGATGAAACAGTTTAGGTAAAAATTCCAGTTAATTGCCCTGTCATCCAAGATAAATCATTCCTTGATAAGTGGGTTTTGAGTTTTGACACTGGCCCTTACCAAAGAAAATATTAAAATAGAAGGAATACATGTCGATGTTGGCCTAAATGTATAAACTTTATGGTAGAAAAATATGATTATTCATAATCAAAACTTGAGAGTACAATTCCTTCCTCACTTGAGACCAAAGAGGCACTCTTCAGCTATATGCATGAACTTTTAAATTTGATAGCAAGAGAGCAAAGAGCATAGAGGAATTACATTTGTACACATATGACAGAGAATGTTTTTTTTTTATCTCACTACTCCTATGTTATGTCACACTTGACATGACTAGCACAGCAAAAAAAAAAAAAAAAAACAGATTTAGTGATGAACATCAACTAGGTACCACCTAGTCAGACTATTCCACTATAGAAACTTCACTTCACTAAAAAGCTCAAGTATGGTAAATTGCAAAAGAAAATGAGATGGAAACATGCCATGAGAAGAGAAGGTGCCAAGGAAGGATCCACAGAATTGTAGACCGCGAGCTTGGGGAACACGTGATGCACCAACTGCTTCTGGGAGCTTTTCTGGACACAACAAGTAGAAACACAAATCAGTAAAAAGCACCGTGTATAAGCCAAAGAAAAAGAAGCAAGCCAGAATCTGGCCCTCGCCTGATCAGAAGTAGCGGCAAGCTCGTGGATACTCCTAGCGAGTTGCGCATAAGACACGGGCTGCAAGAACACAGAAACCAGAAGTTCAATTGAGCTATGAAGTGAAACAAAAATCAACAGAGAGAAAAATGAGACATGGATATGAATTCAGATCCAGATACCTTCTTCTTCCTCTGCTTCTGGGGCATGATGTTGGCTGCTCTGACAGCTCTTGTGGCAGCAGAGCGGGTGTCGCTCTGGATCTGCATCAATGTGGCCCTCTTGGACTTCTTTTCTCCCAACTGCGAGGGCTGGGCCGCCATCGGCGCAGGTGATGCCGACCGCGGTGGAGGCGGCGCCGATGTGGACGACGGAGCTGAAGAATGTGGCGGAGCGGGGTCCGCTGTGATGAGATCCATGAGCGTCGTCCCCGTGGAGTCCTGCAGCACCAAAAGAGAATGAGCGAAATTGGGAGTGTGAAGGGAACGGAGCAGAGGATGGTGAATTGAGTTGAGGAATTTACCGCCATAGTTGCTCACTGTATCTGTGGCGTTCTCTGATCGGAGATAAATGGTTTTTCGGCTGGGCTTTGTGTTCTGAATTTGGACAAAGATATTCACATGTCAAATGACTTTGAAATGGAAAGGAAACTCTAAACAGTAGGAGAAAGAGGATTGAAAGCTAAAACTAAAAACCGGTATTTTGATTGTACCAAACTGAACCCGGTTCAAGTACTTTGAATTCTAATTGCATTTTCTTATTCCTACATTATTTCTTATAAGTTGATAATAAAAAGGAGTAATCATGTAATAATAGTAAATTGTATGTGAATAGATTAGAGCTGGCAATTTCTGTGTGCATGTTGTGTTTGTGTCTATGTTGAAAGTTGTTTGTGTGATGCACGATTTCACACCAACATGAACTATTTAGTAATCATGTCGTGTGAACTACCACGACATGATTATGAACACAAAACACAAACACGACACGTTTGACACAGTAACTAAATGGATCGCGTTGGCACAACTTAACACATTGTGCAAGATAGAACTAACACATTTGACACGACACATTGAACATGTTTGGCACAACATGACACAACACGTTTGACACTTATTATGGTTAATTTAAAATTATACCCTTAACTGTGCGTGTTGGGCATGCCGTTCACGTCACGACATAACTAATTAATCGTGCGTGCGTGTTGAGAAGACCTAGTACGACACGATTACAAAATGTGTGATTCCTAACACACTAATTTTGTGTCGTGTTCGTGTCACTTGTCGTGTTATAACATGAATTTCCATTTCCACCTGAAATCTTGATTCATTTTTTGTACTCTTGTTTTTGTTTTGTTCTTATTTTGGCTTCATACTTCTCTTTTTTATTTTGTATAGTTAAGTCTCAAATTTAGAGGCGCTTCTTAGGATTTAAAGATTTCAATCAATGTCTCTAGGATGGAGCTTGATTCCAATATTTCAATGCAAGTTTGATAGGCTTGTGGAGCGAAAGAATACGAGGACCAATGGAGTGTCACAACACGCTACATAATAAAGCATCTGTTTTGATTCACTTAACTTGCTCATTTTTTTGATACAGTCTTGGCAGCATATGCCTTGAAGGTCCCCACGTTTTCTAAAGATCTTCAATGAAGAATGACATGTACACCTTTTCCGAGAAACCATGACTCGTCTGAAGCTAATAGTTCATTTCCCACCGATTTTTTTGTGGTGATAATGGGCATAGAAAAAAAATACAATAATGAGCTCTTTGCTGTCACAAGAAAGATGAAACGCAGATTCAAACTCAGACGAGATTGTGACAGACCACTCTAGTGACAACCAAGTGAAACTATACAACCAGCAATGATAGAAGACAATCTTAATAATCAACAGAGGACTCTTACCAAGAAGAACAAATTCAAAGGTAGACATAGTTGAATACCCGAAATACTTTCAAAACTCATCTGGCAAACCTTAAACAATAGATGTATATCCTTGTGTTAAGTTCGATATATGTACTGTGTTTTTACTTAATGTTCTTATTTGGTATAGTAACTAAGCTAAAAAAAAAAGTTTGACCATCATAGCTTTTAAGCCCCTATTTGAAGCTCAACGTTCCACCACCATAGTAACCAAGTGTCCCTAATAGTTTGAATTCTATGCTATCCTATTAACATAAACAACAAAACCTCTCTGGGGAAAAAGAATCCACATCACCATGAGCAAGCATTTTGACCACAATCCATCTTATGTCTCTTCAACAAAGTTGCTATCTGTCCGGACTAATGCTTCCTTTTTTATGATCGGAATGAATTTATCCAACAACTTCCATGTGTTACCTGTATCATATCAGAGGAGGTATGAAAGATTAAGCACAACACTCAATACATAGTCTTACCAGATTCAAGCAATATAGAGTAGGACTCCTAATAACTTGGAAGGAAGTCTTTTGACCAGCAACATCTTACTATCACACTAAATATTTGCAAGAGTCTGGCCATAAACATGAAAAAATGGACATGGTTTAGAAAACTCGTCAACGTGAATGCACACATTATAATATGAACAAAATGCCACTCTTATCTCTTTGGGTCAACAGCACAAATCCCTTTTCACTTCAGAATTCTTTCACGTAAAGTTTTAACTATGATAGGCTGGCAATACAAAGATTTCACTTCAGAAATGATATGGATGTCCTTACTCGGTCAAGTAAAGGTAAACTATTGTAATTAGTTAGAAAATTTGGAAAGGGCAAGCAAAGGCCAGTGAGTCAACCGACCAATCAAGCCACTTTTCAACACAGTATTACAGCAATCTCTCTCACTCTTACCAGGTTAAAGTACATTCATTACCTGTTACTTTATACGTGATTTTATTCGGAGTGGCTGTCGTCCACAGAATTTTGCTGGCGTCTCATTCTCGATCCCTTCCGAGGACTTCTGTACCACATGTAAGTGAACCACAGAGTTCTCCACAATGCACCATTTGCAATGTGTGGAATGAATATACGCCCCCAATATGGATAATAAGGGCCCGGCAATTTAAGCAGTGTGAAAAATAGAGCGATGGCAATCAGATGCCAGGGAACTACTGCATCCTCCTGCCAATAAAAGCAGATGGTAAGTTCCCTTCACATTCTTCATATAAGTATAGACTAAAATAAACTAGACAAAATTTGGGTCACCACTCTAGAGCTCTATCATTGCATCAAAGACATGCTACAGATTGTATAAACTCCAAAATAATTATAGGGAAATCACAGGTCAATTAGAGTAAGCCAATTGCAGTTGCAGCCCATTTCTTCAGTCCAGTTTTCAGGGGTTCACGAACCATCAGATGATATTTCCCATGAAATGTGAATCCATATAATTTTATGAAGAAAGATCATTCTCATGGTCTTCACTCATCAAATGACTTAGAACTCCTAAAAGAATCAATTCCTGTTAAAAAAGTTGTACCTTGAGGAGTGGAGATAGTTCCAAGGCTGTTTCTTTTAAGACACCGGCAACAGCCATGCCAATGAGTAGCGGATACGGAGTGAGAAACAGCTTCCTTTCATGCGCACAGTAGGACAGCTCGCTCAGAGAGGTAATTGCCAATAGAGGTACAAATAAGAATTTGACAACAGCCAGGATGAGATCAAGAATGAGTTGAATGAAGCTACTCAGTGCATTGCTCCAAGGGAAGCTTTTGACTGGCTGAGGAGCGCTGTCCCACACCTTTTTTGCCTTGTCAATCAGATAGTTTATGTCTATCTTCTCAGGGTCTCCTGATTGTCCAGCAGCTTTACTTACCACACAAGAGATATTGGGCCGAATGTTCTTAAATACCCCATTTGATTTAACAATCAAAGGGAAACTGTGTGTTTTGATAAACTGCGAAGAACCCTGCTACACAAACATCAGTTTATTTAACTCCAATATAAGGAAAGTCAAAGGAAATAGATAATAAGGGGGTTATGAATTTTGATTCTTCAGCAAACAAAAGACACATAAACTCCAACAAATAATCAAACCACTGACTTGATTTTCTATACACGATATCCAATCAAACAAAAATTTATAGTTGGTCCAAGCATATGCCAGTGCAGGCAAACTCATCAACCTATCAAAACCCTGAAATGTAGATTATAAAATTCAAAGCTATTTGTGAAATGTAGCAGCTACGATCGAAGAAACATGTCAAACAATCAGATAAATATTTGATTCTCATAATCAATGCCAGCAACAGAAAGAAAATTGAATACTTGAACATTTCCTCAGAATTTTGCAACTACCTTGAGATGGCCAAGCATGTTAGTCTCGTTTTCCTCAAAGGAAGCATTAAGGCTAGTGAGATCCAACTATAAAAAACTAACACATCATTTCAGTTCTTCCAACACTCTAAAACCTTAGAACAAGCATCAAGAAAAAGCATTATGTGATTGAAGGCAAAGAATTGATTTCAACACCCAACTCATGAATCAAAAAAAAAAAAAAAAAAATTGCCGAGCAGAATAGAGATAATTGTGATGGAAAAGAGAGAGTACCTTAAGAGCAATAAATCCAGAAGAGTGGAGGCGAGCTGGAGCGGACAGAAAGTGAGAGGGACATGAGGAGGTAGCGGTTGCCATCATTTCAATCCAATCCAATCCCTTTCTGCGAATACCGATTCTCTTCTGTTCTCTCTCGCTAACCTTATTTTCGTTCCGTCTCTCCGGAGGAGACGAAGAAGTTTGTTACGGTTACAGGGTTTAAGGGTCAAGCTCCGATTCTGCTATTGTGATGTGGATCCCATTGTAAACACCCCTGTGGCTGCGCCATCATCGAAACACAACCGTCCATATCCACATCATCTCACCTCACTTGCGCGAGGGGGCAATTTTGAAGTAAAAAAAAAAAAAATTGCCTATATTAAGTACAAACAGTCTTCCAACTCGCACCTAATCAATATTTTTTGAGGTGCCTCGAACTTAAAACCTCATGATTGTGCACGAGTGCCTTATACCGCTCGACCAATTTTGAAGTTTGGGTTCTCACTCTGGCTAATAGAGCCCGAAACAGAATCCGATCTGATCTAAAAAGACTCAGAGTTTTGAATTGGACCAAAATTTTGGTTTAATCAAATCAAATTCGAGATAAAAATTGTCAAATTGTTTTTTTTTTTTTTTTTTTTATTGGTTAAGCCCCCAAAGGGGTAGCAGGAACTCTTTTCCTTTTAACCCCAAACCCGAACTTACGACCTCCAATTGGGAAGATGTGTCTTACCATTAACCCTCTCTGGTCTAGGAGACACCAAATAGAATGTTTATATTGATGTTATTAAATAATTTTCAATTTGATTTTTTTACTATTTCTCATCACAGTCTAAAAATGTTTTTTTTTTTTTGGACAAATTCATTTTCCACCCATGCGCAACCATTAATAAATGTTAATATTAGCAAATGAGCTCTTTGTATGCATTTTTCTCTCATCCATCCAGCAAACATCTCAATCAAAATCAAGAATTGTATCCATAAGAAGCCAATGTACAAACCAAACCAGCTAGCATTAATGATGTTATATAGTTTGAGAAAAATAAGTTCCATGGCATAAATCCATAAATTCATGCGTGCATGATAAGTATCATTTTAATAGCATTGTGAGTTGTGACAGCTTCCTTCCATAAATTAGAAAATTCTTTCATGTTCAGAACCTGGACAAAACATAAACCTTAATAATTTGTGACCAACAAATCTCATCACACACCTTATTCACTGTAAGATACATTTACCTATTATCACCAAACACACTTTTAAACTTGATTAACGGTAAATACAACACTACACTTCACCACATTCATTTAAGCTCTTGGAAAACAAAGATTCTGCCTCATAACCACCTCACCTGCAACAAGAAAAACTTTACTCATTGACCAGCCATTCTTTAAAAAAATTTACAATTAAATTGAGGAGTTAAGATATCATGGTTAAGGTTAACATGCTAACCAAAATTGACTAACGGGTCTATAACCAAATAGAGTTGTTAAGTCACAAGCTTACTCTTTTTCAGGCTATGATGAAAGATCGTTCTAAGGAAACAAAGGCTGATACATAAGCCCAGTATTTTCTGGATATCCCATCATGAGATTAAGATTCTGCACGGCTTGACCGGAAGCTCCCTTCACAAGATTATCAATCTGCAGGGAGTGTATTTTAAAGCTCAGTAAATGACCATTGTGCAACATTTGCCCTAAGAAGATATTGAAATTATAATGTAAAGCAATGGAGGAATTTTACATACCACGGAGATAATTATTGCTCTTCCAGGAATTCGATCGGGAAAGACATTCATAAAACAGTAATTAGATCCTCGAACATTTCGAGTGTGAGGAACAACTCCTTTCTCCAACAGAATTGCAAAATCTTCATCCTGAAACCAAAAAAGAAAGAAAGAACTCATTTCCAATGAATTATATATATACATATATATGTATGGAGATTTATCTGAAGTCAATCAAATTTTATGCATGCTAGGTGTTGACCCACGTTACAAGGCCAAAGTAAAGCAAACCATCTAAACAACTTTTCATGCTGAAAAGAAAAACCTTGTCTGGTCTATTAAAACCTGATTCCTAATTAATTTCTACCATCAGAGAAGTAATCTCCACGAGTACACATGAAAACATCTCTTACTGAATGAAGCTTAACATGATGACTTCTTTCAAGTGGAAATGTCCATGTAGCGGCCAATATGTAAGATATACCTCGTATGACATCTTTAGTTGTTGGTACAAATCCTCAGTTGTCACTCCTGGAGCCATTTTCACATATATAGTTGACTGCATACCACGGCTCTGTAAAACAGAAATAATGAAAAAATGCTCACCTCTTCTTCAAATAATAAGAACTTAGAGTTTGTTAATACCATGGGCATAAGGTGTGGAGTAAAGCTGACAGTAACTTTCGAATGGGCAGCATCAGATAACCCTTGTTCGATTTCTGGGACTGGAATTAACAAAATCCATGTTATGTGAGCAATGCTATGGCAAGTCACAATTGATCATAGTATTTTCCTATGCTATAGTAACATAGCTACATATGACTATGTTTGAGGTAGCTTAATATCTCACTAGCTCCAAAAAATATCATGAAAACTATTTAATTATTAACCACAGCACTTCCCTTAGACTAAATGGAAAATATAGCCAGCTAAAGTACACACCACCAAGCCCAATAATCAAAAGGGGTCAGCAAGAAATTCATGCATGACGCACCCTAACATGAAATTAATCCCTTAAGGTCCATTATCAGTTCTTCCCGGAAAGTTCACATGAACTATCCTCAAGGCAGTCTCAGAAAATTTCTCCAGTCTCGGTAGTTTTGCACAATTTACTTAGCTAAGCTTGCCTTGTAGAAGCCTTTAAAAATTTATATCTGAGCTGTCAATGCCTTCTTCCTATTTATTTTTTTCTTACAAAACAGCAATACACATTTTCACCTTTTATATCATCACATAGTATAATTGAGGCCTTCCTCATCAGCTTATGTTAAAAGGTAGCCTAAGTTTCAAACTTCTCTGACATTGTTGAAGCTATTGGTGTGTCAACATTTTACAAAATTTCTATCACACAACAGTGATACCAACAGAATCAGTAGTTTGCTGCCTGATACTGACACTTTCTCTTTTGTAAATATTGTCAGCTTAGTTGGCCGCCTGCTGGGATTTCCCTAGTAAGTGGCGCTTTAGGTCAAAGAACTTACATTTGTGAGATGCTTTATGCATTTAACCAACCTAAATAGTTACTTGTATGCATTATGTATCATATATCAGGCTCCTTGTTCCCCTTCATTATTGTTGATCTGTGGTGAATACTACACCCGTAAAATCCTATGCATATTATCATCATCATTAAAAAGGATACTCTAATAGTTTCCAGACCTTAAATCGAAAAAAGTTAGAGCAATGGTCTAATATTCGTAGTGGTTATGCATTTTGGAAAATTTCGATAATAAGTAAAAGTATGTATAAAAATAAAAACACTAGAACAAATAACCATTTGCTATCATTCTTACTGATGCAATATTAGTAGTATGGTGTAATTATAGACAAGTAATTGTTTATAGCATACAGCTGCATAAGATTCCTATTTCAAGAGCATAATAACTTACCATGGCGATGCCTGGTTATACCATAAGAATGAATTCCTTCAGCTATTTCAGTATACAAATTAGACTCCTTGGCGCCGCGTCCTGCATAATGAAACATAAATCATGAAACTAAAGAAGCAATACCACAAGTAACCGAAGGCACATGTTGCTATAAATTGACTTGAAGTTCGAAAGACAACCTGCTCCACTAACTCCAGATTTTGAATCGATAATAAGATGTTCAAATTCAATGAGCTTAGCCTGAAAGTCAGCAAGTTAAAGGAGAATCAGAAAACTATATGGAACATATTAGTAACTAAGAAACAACCTATTGGTAAAAGAAATGATGAAGTAATCATAACATCAAGAGTTCCAAATACTCCGCCATTAATCAACATTTGCAATTCAAAAAAGGGGCACAAAAACCTTGATCAAGGGCACAAGAGGAAGTTGAATGGATGTTGGATAACAACCAGGATTAGCAACCAGACGTGCATCTTTAATTTCCTCCCTTGAAATCTCTGTCAATCCATACACTGCTTCTTTCTGAAATCAATAAGGAAATATTTTCCAAGTTGAAAAGCAAAGCAAGAAAATCATAGTGACCCTCATGAAAATGTGAAAAATCAAATCCGTTATCTCCTTTTGAGCAAGTGATTTAAGAACACAAAAAGAAAACAGAACCAACAAACCTGCAACTCTGTTGCCCTGTGTGGTTGACCATACCATTCTTCATACTCAGAAATATCTCGCAACCGAAAGTCCTGACCATCATCATACAGTACTTTAACACGCAATATCCTAATGTTTGAATTTAAAGCATACCATATGTGATTGGAACCAGAAAAGTAATGCATTATACAGAAGTGAGCATGGAAAGCATACTGCAGAAAGATCAACAATCTTTAAATCTTTGGGAAGACCTTTGATAATATCCTGCAATGAAGCCCAAAACTGATTGAGTATTAAACTAATACATGAAGAAACATAGCATATGCCTAAAGGTGGGCTTGACTAAGCATTAACATTGTTGACTGAATGAATGGAATAGCCATACTAGAAATTTATACCAAGGAAGGAATGAAAATAAACTAATAAGTCAAATAAGATAAAATGAAAAGGAAACCTGAGTTGTTCCATGTGGTAAACAACAGAACACTGCATCCACGTCAGAAAAGTTAGCATCCTTGACAGCCACTAAATCTGGCAGATCCTATGAGCAGTAAGGATGTCAACCACTGAAAATCCATCATGAAGTACTGAACCAGAAAATTAGAAGAGTCATACTTGTGAGATTAGATGAGGAAATACGGATTTAATTGATTGTCCTGCTTTTCTATCAGCAGTCATCAACGTAATGCCGAAGTACGGATGGTTTGCAAGGAGCCGAACAATCTATGAGAAAAGAAAGAGGCAAGGGAAAAGCAAATACAATTCAAAGATGAATAAAACTAAATGTAAATTAAGTGACAATATACAACTCGAGTTAA
>JAYMTK010001875.1:0-15190 GCA_036897405.1 Pelargonium myrrhifolium | reverse complement strand
TTTTTAACAAAATGAAGTACAGGGACCATTCTGATCCATTTTGGATAGTACAGGGACTAAATAGAGACTTTTTCCTTCAGATAATTTGGAAACTATAAAATCAATAGAAAGAAAAAGATCAGTGAGAACCTGAGACACTTGAGACCATAAAAAGGTAATGCTATTTAAGAATCTGTACGACAAAAAAAAAAAAAGGTGTGATAAACAGAGTATGGATAGTGGTTTATGTATTGGTTATGGGCTGTTGGAATCTCTTGTACTATACAATATATATATATATGTCTTGTTATGTGAGAATTTCTTTGCATGCTATAAGTGACCTGTGCAATCTATAAATGCTTTTTATATAATTGTAACTTTTTGAACATTCATTTTAACCATTAGATTGTGTTTTCATAACCCAATTGGCTTATTTTTGTTTTGTTGGTGGTAAGGTTAGCCTCCAGAGTTTTCTCCTAGATCTGTAGAACCGTGCTGCACATGACCTTAGTCAATGGGTAGCCAAAACTGGTGTTTTGGGTTTATTAGATCCTGTAGCTTGCCTTCAGCCAGTTCCTGCTATTTTATCTTTTGTTATTTTAATATAATAACAATTTGCCTTTCAAGAAAAGCAATTGAATGCACCTATGCATTGAAAGAAATTTGGCAATTAGAAAATGAATTATGACAATGAGAAGAAATATGATAAAAGGTTTCAATGTTTTAGTACTTCTAGAGGCATAATCTAAATAAATAGCATAGGGTGGCATATCAGAAATTCACTATCTAAATAAATAGCTGTAAATCAGGATTATGCTACAGGGACTTGAGTAGCTACTCTCTGGCATATTATAATGCACATGCTAAAATAACTTGTTAAGGTGCTTAAGGAACATATTTTACCTGCTAAGCAATTGATATCGCTGAGTATATAACTACTAATTAAGAAATTGTTTTACTTCCTAACAATTGTAATGCCCAGTTCATAACTATTAAGTATAACTGTTATGCATGCACCATATGAGTGGGAATTCTTGTTATACAAAAATTATCCCAATCCCAAAACATAAAATTTTCCTTCTTCTAACTATGCTTTAAATGACCTTGAAAGTATTTTCTGTTGCATGCAAACTTTTACTTTCACCGAGAAGCAAATTGTGATTTAGAAAACTACTCTTAGAAGTTTTTAATTTTTTTTTAGTTCTTTGTTCAGGAATTCATGTGAGATTATCCGTTTGAAGTATAATAGTTCTGACAGATTGAGCTGGGTGGCTTTGACCTTGATCGTTCGGCAGCGTTCACAAAAGGGTAGGGCGTAGGGGGGGCCCTGTCGTCTTGGAGGAGTTACTATAAGAACCAACTTGAGGACGATTTCTGGTAATGATTCATATGATTGGCATAATCTAATTACATTGCTTAGTACTACTTCCAGTTTACCTCTTCAAGACACCATGACCTTTCCTTAACTACTACAATGCAGCTTGTTTAGTTGAACTTCTTTATGGTATATTTAAACCTGATTACTTTGTCAGTTTGCTCAGTGTAACTTTTATGTTGATAGGAATTTCTTTAAGTAGAATGGCACATGGTCAACCTAGTATAAAAAAAGCTATTGGAGTTTTGAAGGATTCCACAACAGTAGGATTGGCTAAAGTAAATAATGATAAGAAGGTGATTTTTATCATCATAAACTTGGTTTATTGCTTGATGTTTAGTATACTTGTACCTGATAGTCTGGTGCTCCAGGAAATTGATGTTGCAATCGTGAAAGCCACAAACCACGAGAATGTACTGCCAAAGGAAAAACATATTAGGAGTGAGTAAAGTTGATTATTTTTTTCTTACAAACGCGCATAAGCTTTCAGTTAAATAGATTTTAGTTTTTTAGACTTTCTTCAGTTGTACAATCAGCGTCAAATTTCCTTCTTTCCTGATATAGTGTCATCAAGTCCTAATTAATTTTGAAGTTGTTATAACCTGAAAAGTTTTCCCAGAACCTGCAAAAAGAAACTTGGGAAGCTTCAAATAGATGAACATTGTCACTAGTCTTTTTGTTTCCTAACATGAATATGTGGAGAAATCTTCGAGTTGTTGATTTGAAAACATATGGTTGGCCACTTATTGAAATTATTTTAATCAAATTTGCACTTGTGTGTTAAGTTTCTTTATTTGACATCTAATGAATGGTTGTTCTTACTTTTTTTTTTTTCTTTTAATATCAGCTATCTTTGCTGCTCTTTCATCAAGAACCAGCGATGATGTTGCTTATTGTATACATGGTCTTGCAAAACGTCTTTCTAAAACACACTCTTGGGCGGTATGCTCCTAAACAACTTACTGAATCAAAAACTTGTACTATCTTCACAATACATTAGCAAATAGTAGAGATTTAAGATGGGGAGAACACACATGTAAAATGGATAACTGTAGTCAGTTTATCAGGTTACATAATCATCCGTATGTGTCTTATTATATAGTTTGATATGATCTCTTTTATTTGCTTTAAAGATGTGTCCACCATTTCAAAGAATTATTGAACTTTAGAAAAATTGGATATAAATTCTATTGTGGACTAATCGGATACTAGACGAACAAATGAATTACAAGGGATAGGATCTAAAGTTATGCTCTAGATGTCATCAGGAATGACAATATGACGTGTTCCTATGAGTTTATGAGAGATGGTCCTTGAAAATGTAGAATGTGAATTATGGAGATAATCTCAATGCTTTGATCACTTTTTCCTTAGAGTTTATCTATCTTTTTTCTTCAAAATGATCATAAATTTGGCACCTTCAAGCTAGATGATCCTCATTATGTTCTCGAACATCTGCTATATGCAATAAATATTAAATTGAAGAGAATGCTTTGATTACATTGGAAGAATATTTTCCTTCCAACTGGATGTCGGTAAAGATCATATGATTCATAGCTGTGAATAAGTTTCATTGTGGAGTTGATCTTAGTTAGCACATAGAATGGTGTTGGGCAATGATTTATAGCTTATACCTTGTTTTTCTTCTGGATACTGCTAAATATGAATTAAAAACTATTAAAACTTTCAAATTTCTCTCATTGTTCCATATAAAAAAATTTATGTCTCATGTGCCTAATTTAAGCCTTTATGAATTCTTATGTGTGATTATCTCCCTTCACATTGGATTTCCCCTAGTATGGTTAAGATTGACTCGATTAGAATTTCATCTTGCATATACTCAGGTAGCTTTGAAAACTTTGATAGTTTTACACCGTGCAACAAGAGAAGTAGATTTTTCATTTTGCGAAGAGCTAATTAGCTATAGCCGGAACAAAAGCATTATGCATAGACTTTCTCGGTTTACTGATGACTCAAGTGAAAATGGTACTCCTGTTAGCTTATGATATATCTTATTTGCTAATAGCTTGCTGTATACAAATTGACTGTGGTGAGTTCTTTTGTTGTCAAGCATGGAGTTATTCTGCTTGGGTTCGCACATATGCTTTATATCTTGAAGAGCGCCTAGATTGTCTTCGCATTTTGAATTATGATGTTGAGACAAACAGCCCGGTATGTAGTTTGCATCTACAAATACACATTAGTCTAGTCCATATTTACTAATATGTCAGTTTTGGGGAGTTCATCCCTCTTCTCTTATACTCGTTTTGGACACGTTTATACCTACTGAAAATGGGTAGTAAATGCCCCAAGAGTTCATTATTTGAGAACTATTAATTAGTAAGATAGTTTTTCTTTATGATTTCCCTTTAAAAAAAAATTTTTTAAAAAAAAATGACCCCCACTCAAAAAAAAAAAAAAAAAAAAAAAAAAAAGAAGAAGAAGAAGAAGAAGAAAAAAAAAAGTAGAACATCTTAAATAAAACTAAGCATTTGATCAGGGCTTCTCATGGGAGAAAAATAAATACTAACAAGGAAATCATTAATCTCTTACATGAAATCCTTCTCTTCTAAAGTTCATTTTTTTGTAAAAAGTATGGAATTCAGTTCAACTCAACTGAGCCATAGATCTTTCATGCTTATGCTCTGTCATATGAACCTTTATATTCTGTTTTTATCCAATACTACATGTCTCCTTGCATGGATTAGCATGCACACAGGTTACAAGTTTGAGTACAGTTTGAACTTAACCTTCTCCAGAATATTCTGTTGGCAAGCCAATGATCAACAACAATAAAATTTTGTTTTTAATGCAATCTCTACAGAGAGCTCAGGACCTTGACGCCCCAGACTTATTTGATCAGTTACCTGCCTTGCAGCAGCTTCTTTCTCGTCTTCTTGCTTGCCAGGTAGCATGTCCATGCATCATCCTTATAATTCTGCTCCTACATTCGCATTTTGTTTCACTATCATTCTTCCAGCAACAATGTTGTCACTCCATATATGTAACTTTTGAGAGAACATTCACTCATCATTTTTGCAGCCAGAGGGAGCAGCTAAACAGAATAGCTTAATTAAGTATGCCCTGAAAATTGTAAGGAATAATCTCAATGGCATAATCAGCTATGTTTGGTTCCATTGGATGCTATTCCCTTTTTTTATGGTGTTCTTTCTCAGGTTGCAAGTGAAAGTGTTAGATTGTATGTAGTAATCACAGATGGAGTTCTCGCTTTCGTTGACAAGGTTTGCGTTTGTTGTGCTTTCATTTATTTTTATAATTTTTTCAGTTTTCAATGGGTGCTTGTGTTGTAACCCTATACTGGAAATAAAAACTCAATATGGTTGTTACTTTCTCGCAGTTTTTTGAGATGCATCGCCATGATGCTTACAAGGCACTTGATATTTATCGGACGGCAGGGAATCAGGTACACTTGGGTTTTCATATAGTGTACGGGTGTCATTAGGATATTGACCGTTTTATACCTTCATTTGAGATCCATATTCAAGAAGCAAAAGTTTGTATGTTACTGCAGGCAGAGAGGTTGTCTGAATTCTATGAGATGTATAAGAACCTTGGTTTAGGGCAGGGTGAGAAACTTATCAAAGTTGAACCGGTATGGAACCTTTTATATTGAATTGGCTAGTTTTTATATCTATTTATCATTTGATATCCTTCTAACTTTCAAACCCTGGATGACATGTCTAACTGCAGCCTCCTGTATCCTTTTTGACGGCCTTGGAAAATTATGTGAAAGTGACCCCACAACCTTTAGGGCTTCTCCGTAGTTCGGTATGATTCTTAAAGCATTTTATTCCACAGTATATCTGTTTTATGCTTCAAAAACTTAATGGAACTGTTCAATATGTGAAGAAAATCATAGTAATCCTCATTATCAAAATATGAACTTCTAATCTTATGATTGCAAATTCACTTCACATTACAAGAGTTATTTTGGCAATCAGGGAACTTTAGATAAGCCAATGTAGGAGGCATGATGAAACTTGGGTGTTCTAAAAGCCTCGTTGGAAGAGATATTTCAACATATACAATCTACCGTCAAATAATTACTACTCCCTCCGTCCCAAAATGAGTGTCCTCCTTTCTATTTTAAGAAAAACTAAGAAGAAGTTAGTTAGTTTGGTATGTTTACTATTGTACCCTCATGGTCATTTGTTGAGAGATCCTAACTAACTTTTTATAAGTATATTATTGACAATTCATACATAACTAACTTACTAGAAAAGGATACAAGACACTCATTTTGGGACAAAAATGCAAGAGAAACAAGACACATTTTAGAACAGAGGGAGTATTAGATGCCACTGTGTCCTAAATGGTTCATTTTACACTCCATCTTATCTAGACTATCCTAGTACTTTCTATCATGGTGAAAATAGCCATTAGCCCTCTCCATAATGCCCAACCCTAACCCCTACGTGACCCAAATAAAATTGGCCATAACATAGTTGATCGGACTATCAGGACTTTGTTTGGAAACCCCAAATATTCAATACTTCAGTTCCAGTGCAGTGTTACTGGGTTACTCAACATTCTCCACTTTGATATCAGAATGCAAAGCCTTCGAATGAAAATTTTGCTAAATGACCTTTAAGATTGAAAGTATTTGTTTGACCAATGGAGTCCTTATCAAGATTTGCACTGAAGAGTTACTTCGCTAGTCCATTATTTTACTCAATAGCAAGCTGCATAACGATGTAGCCATAACCCAGATGTGATGAGAAATTTATGCAAATTAGTTTTTTCTTTGTTCATTTCAATGCTATCCTTGAGTTACTTATTATTATTATTTGCATTTGTCTCAGGGAAGTAACAAGGTCTCAAAGGATGGAGTTAGTAAGGTGACATTTCTCCTCTGCTTGTACTTTTTGTTTGGACCTTTCGAGGTTAGCCCAGGTATATAGTAGTTTTGTACATGTTGAAATTAATGGATGTTTTTACAGGGCTTGGATGTGGGTACCCAGAAGGAGAAAATGAATGGTAAATTTATTTATTTATTTGTAATATACTGATATTGTTTGTTGATATCAAACTACTTACTGGAATTGTTGCTGCACCAGGCTCTAAAGATGCCTCAGTTGAAAAGACAAAACCGGTTAGTTCCTTTTGCATTGTGGGCATTATCTTAAGATTATAGTCCAAACTGTAGGCATTCATGGATGTTCCCTTAATTTCCTTCCTTCACATATACATCTAGAGAAAACTTGCAAGCATTTGAGATCCATAAATTCAAATCATATGTTTTTTTCTCATCTGTGTTTAGTTTGGAACCCTCAATCCACTGTGTGTGTCTCTCCAAGAGGAGTCTCATGGTACTAATTGTCTTATAATGCACAGGTTGGTGCGGTGGCCAAACTAACTATGAGCGATGCAAAGGGGGAAATAATTCAGGACAGATACTAATCCACTCATCCCACGGCCCGGAAATATTGTATACTTACCTTTATGTGTAAATATGATACACATATTATTTGGGTGACCTGTAAAAACATTATGTAATGAAGCACCCAAAAGTGTAATATTATGCACACTTCTATATATAATTTATCTTCCACCAATTTATGTGACTACTTTGTAAATTTGCCGTGATATGATCTAGCAATTATAACATGTAATTGCATTCTCGAAACATTATTTGAGATTGGATGGAAAATCTTACATATACTGCCAATAGTATGCATTCACTTGGGTAGCATTTCTGGACTCCAGGTTACCTACCTTTCCATTTCTTTATCATCACCAAGACGAGAAAGCCCCAAGAGAAGTGAAGTTTGGATGGCCCGACTAAGGTGAAAGCTTTGGGAAGCTCGTCACCCTCTAAGCACTCCTTAAGGTTCGTAAGCTCCAGAGAACGGAGGACCGCATATCTTGCCTGAGAAATTATTCATACGTTCATGAAGAAATTTTTGTCCAATAAAAAGAATTCAGAAGGAACTTACAAGATATTTACAATTCCTAGTAATTTTCTTTGCAACATGTTAAAACATTTGATAAAGCCATTTCTGACATGGGTGCAAGTATGAATCTTATACTTATTTTTGCTTATAAGATGTTAAGGCTGCAAGGAATGAGAGACAATAGTATAAGATATGTTGGTAAAGATTTCCAAGTCTTTCATTCCATGCAAATTAATTTGTAGCCTTGGATATGGAATGGAAGTGCCATTAATTCTTGGGCATCTATCTATCTCTTCCTTGCCACAACGTGAATGAGCATTAATGCTAAATTTGGGAAACTGACTTTGCACGTATATATGTGGCGATCGAGAAGACCGAGAAAGTGTATTGAGCAAGTCCCTTGAAAGCTCAAGAAACAAAAAGCACAAGCTTCCACATGCTACCTGTCTTTTAAGACTTGGACTTTTTTTAACATGTCAAAAAGAATCTACGTTCTAAACAAGTTTTGTCATTTGTGTGGGGAACGTGGTGTTTATATCATGTCTGAGGTCAAACCATAAAAAGTAACTTCTCTTCTTGGAAATAGTTTGGTTATGGTGGGATTAAACCAAATCCTAAGGGTGGGTGATTTGGTTTGTAAAGGAGAAACATACAATTTCTCCTGTTTAAAATGTATTATTTATATTGATTCAATTCATTGAGGAGTTTGTGTCGAGCAACTACGTTAAACAAGTGCGATTTTAGGAGGCAACCCAAGATTTATTTATGTTTTGAACTCCATTTTAAGACTTTTGTTTTTGTTTTTTTAGTTCTTCGTTCTTTATTTAGGCATATGCAAGTTAATATTGTTTGGAATAGTGTTGGAGTTTTGCATGATGTGAATTTGGAAAAAATGGAGGATTTTCAAAAAGCACAACACAAGCGTGCAATCTATTTTGTCTAGAAGGGCACGGTCGTTCACCATTCTAATAAGGCTTTCATAGAGCATACCACGTTCGTGTACCCAAAAAAAACTTGGGGGTGGATGATCATGCGTTTAGAAATGAAGATTCCATGCATGGTCATGCTCTTAAACCATAGGTGTGCGGTCTGGAGACGGAAAGTGAAGAGCACAAGCATGCAATAATAAAGAGAGTGACAACGCTCAACGCACGTGATGTACGTTTCAGTAAAAAAATTGGACTATACCTCATAGAGGAGGGCACGACCATGCGGCTCACCAGACTTGCGAGCGCACAGTCATGCACCTAGTCAACAACTTAAAAATGGTATCGATGATTGTATAATGAAAAGCTTGGATTTTTCGGGATAAGTTCCTGCTGGAATTTTATTTTTGTCACTGCCAGAATCTGGAGTTTCTGTTTCCCGGCCGCTAGAAACTTCAAACATGGTAAACGTTCATAATCTATATTTATTTTATGTTAATTTATTTTCAATTCAAGGATAAAAATAGTATTAAATAATAATTATAAGACGGTGCCAGAATTTTTAATTAGTTTTAACTGACGGAATGAATGAAAAAAAAGTACATGAATGGACAAAAAGTTTTAGGAGTGCATCTGCATTAAATTCATGGTATGTAGGGTTAATCTGCAATTAAGAAAGTTTTATACTTGTGGAGTGAGCCTTCCCTACACTTGAACACTTTCTTCTTTCTTTTTTTTGTTCTCTTTTATTAGCAATAGGGATTGAATTCACCAAAAAGACAAGGAGCTTGGATTACATTTTATTCAGCTAACAAATACAAATATTTTATGGAGTTGGCTGAACCTTGCAAACCATTACTATTTTGATACAACAATGCGTTGCGTTGCAGAGTCAGCGAGACATTAAGCCAGCACCACATCCTCGTTACCGCCTTCCTGCAACAGTTGCTTCTCTGACAACGTTGCCGCATGCTGCTCCAGGTATTCCTCGCTGTTCATCTCCGTTAATCTGCATTTTTCAAATTAAGCTGTTTCAACAAACACGAACAGAAAATATGCAACATTTCATATTCTAAAGTCCTAACCTGTCTCTGTTAGTTAAGTGTGTAAGGTGCATATCATATTTTCAAAATTCAGAGGATTTCTTTAATAGAACGAGTTGGGAGGAAAGTGTCGTGTCAACTCCACTCTCCATATTATACTAATGAGAGATAAATACTCCCAAAACATATGACCCAATCCAGATCACAATTCCACTTTGGCCACACCAACAATGTTACCAAACTTTCTTAATTATGAACAGTCCAATTTTAATCGGAACATGAACATATGTACATATTTTACCAGAAACACAAGGTTCTTTTTCAAGCCATAAAGATAGGTTGCCATGCGGTGACAAGTATAGTGGTACGAGAGAGTTGCCAACTCTAAAACGATAATTCAGATGAACCGCCCAGAACAGAGTTTATGAAGAAGCTCCATACCTGCTAATGGTGCGATCTTTTGCAAATCCCAGTTCATTGTCCACGCAAAGGTCTGCATCGTCACTTCTACTTGACCTGGAACCTCTAGGTGACCTGTGTTGGGCCTCAGAGACTGTCACAATCCTTGTAAAAAGTTCTAGAGGACTCCCCTCAGCCGTACACATCAGTCTAGCCTTGTTCTCATACATCACCTGTACCCACAACATGAAGTCAATTCAACTTTAGTTTCATAATGACAAAAAGATGGAGAGGGAAATGCTCTGATCTGTTCATCTGATAATATTTAGCGAGATGAACAAAGTTCATAAAATATACACGTATGAGCTTCATTTCCATTTTCAGATAAATAGATAATCACCATTTCAAGTAGAGGTAAATGTAGGGAGCTGAAATCCATGAAAAGGAATTTCATTATAGTTCTAGAGATTTATACGTGTTCTATAAAAATAATAAAGTCTGCCAAATTCAAGCTAGTGAGAAGGAAGTACAAGTATAACTAATTTCTTGATGAATAATACCCCAGAGAGGGCCCAATAAGTTAACTATCTGAAATTTCATGAATGATTTTTGCACGCAGACAAAGGAAAAACTTAAAATAAAATGTTCAAATAGCACAATACAGTTTCTGGAAAGGTCTCGGTAATCTGAAGTGATTCCATTTACATTTGCAGATGTCTTAATTAACACTCCTTTTATTCCAAAATGAGTGTCCACTTTCAATTTTCTTTCAAAAATTAAGTTCCATATGTGGACCCATGTGACTTTGTGTAAAAACTGAAGAGGTTATAACTAATTTGTCTTTAATGATATTATCATTAATTCATGCCTAACTAACTTATTAAAATAAAAGTGGACATTCATTTTGGGTCTACTTTTTTTTTAAAACAGTGGACTCTTATTTGGGATGGAGAGAATATACAAGTTAGTGCCTCGATTTCTTAATATACATGTATGCGCTTCTTTAGTAGTTTTTGTAATTGATATTGTACCTTAATGATGAGCCTAGAACAAGGTAAAGGAAAGCTTATATCTTATGGCTTCCAGCAGGGCGGATCTATGCCTTTAATTCAATAGATACAGCATAACACATTATTTAAACCAAATAATATGAAAGGTTGAGCATCTTGAGATATGAAGCGCACTCAAATTTTTAATGGGGTGCCTACATAAATATTTAGATTTATATGTAAAAACAGAATCAATTTGAAAACATAGTGAACATACGTCAACCAAAGTGACAAACCGATATGCTGCTGTCCTATTGTGTAGTCCGAAAATTGGCACACCTTCTAGTGCTAGGGTATGAAAGTTTTCTGTTAAAAGAAAATGAGTAAAATCGCGTGAGATCTCATTCTAGGAAAACTGAATATGCATGTTAAAAATTACAGTTTACTGGAAATGACTCACTGCAAAGTCCAAAATAGTCCGCAGCTCCAAGGGGTTTGTCACAGAGTTCCTCAAAAGGAAAATATGCACATCCATTAGCGCCCAAAGGAACCTGTCAAAAACAAACGGATGATTAGATGACTTGACTAAGTAATATCTGTGCACAAGTCTTATCAGTACTACAAGATGAGACATACCTTCAATTTTCTTCCCATTACTACTTCCACCTCTTGTGGACCAGCAGTGTGTTCTCCAATTAGTTGTAGAAATTTTTCCTTGAGAAGGTCCGATAAATTATTGCCAATAAAGTAGAAACCTTGCCCCGCCTGGAGTTCAAGTACAAATATAGGATTAGAAAATAATTCAAATAAATTAAAAATGGCAAATGAAAATGCAGAAATGAAGTTGAAGATGTACCGAACCCAGTTTCCGATAGTCAACTGCTGAACCAATTTCATGAGTGACACATCTTTCCTACAACCACGAGAATTCCAACTCACTATGTTAACATAATACATTAAGAATTAGAAAGGAGTAAAAACATAGGCGCTTTTACATTCCATATCCAGACAGAGCACACCCACAGTGGCTTCTAAATTTGTTTTTATCTTTTAATATATTTTTTTCAAAAGAAAATGACTTTCTTATTCTGAGCAGAGCGCATGAGAATGCAAAACTCTTCAACTGTGATAATAGTAGATACCTTCAGCATGGCTATAAAGGGTAGAAAAAGATCCCTCTGCAATCCACCTTCATAGAGCTTATCAGGAGCGCGATTTGAAGTAGAAACAAGGATCTATACTTATCTCCCATCATAACGTGCACATAAAAGTACTTTTGTTAGTTCCAAGTGAAAATCATATCAAAAAGAAGGGTCGATAAAAGTTAGCAGGAAACAAATTAACTTACAGTTCCATTGCTAAATAGATGCCCAAATAGACGGTTCAGTATCAATGCATCTGCAACATCATTGACCTAAAAAAGGCAACGAGGAAAAGAAAACACATATACATTACAAAAGTTAAAGCAGTCAGAGATTAGCTACAAGAAGAATCAACAAAGAGTATGTGCTACTTTCAATATACCATAAATTCATCAAGACACAACAAAATTGCTTCATCAGATATCTCTCCAGCAACAACTTCTAGGGGATCTGAGACTCCTTTATGCTTCTGCAATAATATATAACATCAATAGAGACTAACATTAGTGTCCACTTATGCAAACGACCGCTGAATGTGGATAAAAAAGAAACTACATGTTCAATATTCCTGAGATATTAATTAACCATAACAACAAAATCATCACGGCCCTCTTTTGGTTCAACTAATTAGCCTGTGAAATCAACAACTCACCGACCCTATAAAATCCTTTTTTCGAAATGATATTTTACTTCAAACTCATCACATGATGACAGAACAGGACTGCATCTGTATTCTTACTTGCAAGCGGCTATGGACATTCAGCATGAAGTCGTGAAAATGGATCCTCTTTTTCCTCCAGTTATCAGGCCTGTGAAGTGTGGAATTATTCAGAGAAAAAACCATACTAAATGGAAATAGTGCAAAACTGAAAACTTAAGTAATTAAAATTAACATGCATCTGTACTCTGTAGCACATTGCTCCAACACTGTGCTTACAGTTCAAACTTACTAGGATTTTTCTGAAGTTATCCACTGTGTTAAATAATTTAAGTAAATCAGACCCAATATATGTGTGCACCATACTTACAGTTGATTGAAAAACAAGTCCATCAACATAGTTTTTCCAGTGCCCACACCTCCATAAAGATAGAGTCCTTTCACTGGTGAGAATGATGATTGTGGCATGAAACGAGACCACAACCATCTACTCCTATAAGGCAAAATAAACAGTAAAAAATGAAGATATCAGAATTAGTATGTAAATGAGGATGAGAACAGATGAGAGTTAACAATAAAAAGACGTGGAAGTAGCAGCATTATGGAAAGAATCTGATGCACTGAGATTAAAGAGTGAACTATGTGGGTAAATACCTCCCAGATTTCTCTGAAGCAGCATAACGGTCTAACTTGCAGGCATCAGCTGACTGAACAAGCTCGTCATAGAGTCTTTGGAGTTCTTTTAAGGTGCCTATCTGTAAAGAACAATATCAGAATCCCTAACATAGAAACTCAAAGCACGAAATATCTTAAAGGTGTTTACTTTAATTTCCTGCTTGCCATGCCATCTCATCATAATGCACACCCATCTTTCATACACCAACATATTAAACAAAAAAAAATGAAACTATACATGTCAAATTGAGTTTGAGTAAAGACAGGCTACACGGACTGTTTCATAGTATGAAGCTGAATCCAAAGGTGTACATAAATACAATAGTTATAAACCCCATTATGAACATGAGTTAGAGGCAAAAGCATCTATAGTTTATTTGCACAACTGCTATTTCTTCCCACATTATTCCACAAAACAAACAAAAGGATTGGAAGAAAACAAAAAACAATCCGAACAAAAGCACGCATCATTGTTGATTCATTCTCAGCTTCAACAACTGAAAAACAATCTCCATGCAGGCTAAAATATTTCATACCTGACAGCTATCACCATCCACAAGTTCTCCTGCAGCAATTCTTCGTTCATACTCCACAAAAGGCCCTGCCCTGTTCAAATCTGAAATGCAACCCATGAATTTCAAAATGATGTTAATTCTTGTTCAAGAAATTTAAAGCATCAATGCAAAAGGCGTTGGCCATATTGCAGAGCAAGTACAAGTGACAACAATATACCTCTATCCGTAACATTAGCGGCGTATGCACACAGAGTTCTTGATATAATATTCGAGGGATGAAGAATTCTATTGATTTGAGCATTGTAGGCGAGTCTACAAGCAGGACTTGGATCAGTATCTATCAAATGCCTCCACCTTCTCTCACAACCACTCAAATGACTATAATTTGCATGTCTAATATTTGATCGAAGCTGTCGAACCGAACGAACTATTGCTCTCATCTTCAATCCCGGGCCAAAACAAAAATTTAAATGAATAGAGGCCTCAGCAACTCAGCTGTAAATATATGAGCTTCAAGCCTTAAAGATTGAAATTTATGCCTCACAACAATTCAATTCCTGAACCAGCTGCCAAAGAGAATCAAAACTCTGAACTAAACCAGAATTCATACATAAATAAAACATTTCACGCACTCAATCTTCTCAATTATAGATCCTCGCATTAAAAAAATCCCATTTTTCACAAACCTCAAGAACAGCAAGATAAATCGCGAAATCTCCCACAATCGTGGAAAGAAAACAGCATTTCCTAATCGACATCAAACCCGATTCGGGTCAACATGCAAAAACAAAATTTTGAGTCTTGAAACGGCATGAACATAAAAATCAAACGAATCCCAGAAAAAAACCATACCTGTTTATGAGATTGGAGCAGCTAGGAAGAAGGGTTTTTCGTGGAGCTCAATATGAGCTAATTAACAAAGTAGTTGTTCTGGAAACGTAATTAATGTTGGTCGTGAACAAGGTTGACTTTTGGAGGAGCAGAGCAGAGGAGAGACAGACCCAGGACTTCCCCTGAAGTCCTGGAAACACGATAAGGACGAATAAAAGCGAGGAGGATTAATTGGTTTGATTTTGGTGGGTGTGTGTCCTTGTATTTGTATTTGTTTCTCCGATGAACCTGTTTTCGGCTTTCTCGCACGTTTGGCTTTTGATAATGAAACCTCGATCAGATTAAATTAGTCATATGACACGTCATCACCCTCATGGGACGCGTCAGCATGATTAATTTTTATTAATTTAAAGATATTAAATTTATAAGATGTTTCTGTGAAGGTAGGGCCCAGATATGTCTCATGTGATGTGATGTGCCCATCCCTATGAATATGATTCCTCCGTTAACCGGTCGCCACAAATATTACTAACTTTTTTACTCGACGATGTCCGGCCTAGCCATGATTAATTATTATCATTTAATATTATTTCAATCAATATACTAACTTTTTTTTTCTTTCTTGTCTCATATTCTTTTATATAGGCATTTGTTATCAATGAAAATAATAGTAATTGCACGGTAACTCAACAATGAACCAGTGCATCAAAAACTTAAATTAAACACTACTCTATGCACTGAAA
>JAYMTK010001874.1:0-15191 GCA_036897405.1 Pelargonium myrrhifolium | reverse complement strand
AAAAATATATTATATAGGTAGGGTTAAAAGTAAATGATAGTGTTAGTGGGTCCCAGAGTGACCCGTGTCATTTAATTAGAGTATCAATTGGAGAAATTTTAGTGACACATGTCACTCAATTAGGGAGGTCATCCAGAATTATATATATATATTAGATTCTCAACTCAAATCTAAAACTCATGAATCATAATCAAGACCTAAAACACAATCCCCAAACCCCAAATCTCAAATTTCAAATCTCACATCTCACATCTCAAAACCCAAAACCCAAAATCCAAAATCCAAAAATCTTAACCCATAAACATTGTACAGTTCTCTCTCAAAGAAGAAGACAAAGCCACCAGAGCAGAGGGCCTCCGCCGCCGCCACTCGCCATCGCATGTCCAGTTCGACCCACACCGGCGAAGAAGTTTGGCTCGGACATCAATGAAATCCAGGAGCTCATCATCGAGTATCTACAAAAGAGTGGCGGCTTCAACCACGGCGGCCGGAGGCGAGGTTGAAAGCAAAAAGTCCGGCTAGGAGTGCCGCCGGAAACTGGTTCTGGAGCGGTGGTGGCTCGTGTCTGTTGTGAACCGTCACCGCCTCCTCGACCTCCAAGCTAGCCCACCCTATACTCCATCTACTATTTCAAGCAATCGACGGCCAAAACCGCCGCTGCCGCCGCCACCACCGCCTCATCTGCTCATGCAACCTAAACCGCTGCCGCATCTACTCTAGTAACCTAAACCCTAGTATAAACGTAGAAGAAGAAGAGGAAGAGATAAAAATAAAAAATATTTTAATAAATAAAAAAACATTTTAATAATAAAATTTTTTTAATTTTAAACTTTTTTTTTAATTTCAACCAATCAGCATATGACACGTGGCAAAAATTGCCACATGTACGCTGATTGTGTAAATATTATTTATTTTTGAATTATTTTTATTCATAAAAAGTCCATATCAGCATCAACTAACGGCAAAGTTGACGGAATTGGACGACGATGACCATTTTGGTTCAACTTTAGATAATAGAGTGACCAAAGTTGTTCATTTTAAAGTTCGGTTACCAAAACGGTATATTTTTGATAGTACAGTGACCATTTGGGTGTTTTATCCTTGGATTTGTGTTTACTCAGTTGTTATGTTAGTGTTGGACTGGTTAATTTTCTGTATTTGCTTCTGGTACTTTTTTTTATTCGAGTTTCCGTGTTAGGATTGGGAGGTGATTTCTGGAGAAGAAAGTGTCCCACGTCTTATGGACTTGCGGTGTGGGGGTTAAGGTCCATTCCTGTAGCTGGCCCGAGTTACTTGGGTATGTCTAGTAATGGATTTGTATTCTTGTATCTGTGAGCAACACATCTCAATGATGAATACACATTTCTTTTCGAGTAAAAAAAAGATTTGAAGTGAAGTATGATTTTATAGCTTGAATCTTTTTCCAATAAAATAAATAGTATTTTTTTGTTGTTTGTTTTGTCTCGATAGCTTGAGTATTTTCTCAATAAAGATAAAAATATTAGATTTTAGGTTGGATTATAATTTTCATGCATAAAAATGTTGAATCGTGAGGGCTGTTTGACTGGTCTGAAGCGACTCGACTCAACTCGAAACTATGCAAGATAAATTTCACCCTAAAGTTGGCTGGGTCGAGTTCGGGTGGGCAAAATTTTAGCTCCACCTTGAACTAGACCGTCTTCACACACAATAAAGAAAAGCTTATCCATCTCCTATATTATCGAGAACTTACATTATCGCCTTCAAATAATCGCACTCCACTTTATCGTAAAATTTGACCACATCCAATTTTAGCACAATCTATCTTGATATTTTCCTATGAAACGATGAACAATCTCATTCGCCACACAATGTCTAAAATTAGGCCCCAGGACAAAACGCTTTGTTCCTTTGAGGTGACACGTGAAAGGACTATGTTTAACCTATTCACGAGCAACAATCTTGTACACTATGTTACAACGTGAGATTAGTCTCATGTATCCTATTGTTTTGACTCAAACTTCTTCAAGATAAGTATTATGGACGTATCATTATACTCCTCCGGAGTATGACTCTTTCGGATTATTATTAGACACTCCTTCGAAAATATGTCGCTCCCTATAATGTACCAAATTTTTCGAACAATGTCAGTTTAAGCTAAACAAAATATAATGAAATTTATTTATAATATATAAAATAAATGAATTCATATATACTGCTTTTAAAATATTTTTTAAAATATTTTTAATTTAACCGGTTATGATGAGTACATGATGGTGTTTATTTGTCATTGGGACTGTTATAGTACTACCTCCGTTTCAAAATAAGTGTCGTTTTAGAGATTTTCACACATATTAAGAAAAGTTGCTAAATGACCTTCTTGTCCTTAAATAAAAACATAAAAATCATCATTACTTTTGGAGTTATTCCTACAAACTTTTCATCTTCCATATGACAAAAAAAAAAAATCATGACTAAATGGTAATATGGGAAGTTCATGCGTAAAAGTTTGTTAAAAGTAGAGAGTGACACTTATTTTGAAACAAAAATTGTACTCTAAAGCGATACTTGTTTTGAAACTGAGGTAGTATAAGTTTCAGTACATAGTTGATAATCGTAATGTATGTGATTTGTGATAAAGTAGAACTACAACAACAAAAATGGTAATTACTAATTAGTTAGAGAAACATAAGATTGGGACAATTATACATTAAAGGCTAGGATATATGCTCATCACAAAACATAGCAACACATGTACAACAAAATTTCTCAAATTAATGATTGAAACCATAACAATTCCAAAAGCTCCAAACCAAAGAACCTAAAGTCACAACATAATTAAACAGATTTGGAATTCCTAATTAACGGTATTACCTTTCAGAATTAGACAAAGACTCGGTCTTCTCTTCATTCTTAGCCAACCACCTCTCATCAAAATTTATGTATTTACAACAAAACTATACTATTTTAAAATTACTCAAATTTGTCCACCTTATTTGCTTATTTTTATGGTTACATCACAGCTCAAAATTTCGTTTTCTTGTACTTGTTTTTTCATTTCCTCACTCTCCTTCCAAAAAAAAAAAAAAAAATGACACAACAAAACATTTCTATAATTTTCAATTTCTGTTTCAGAGAAAACGAAACAGAACCCCCAGAGATGATGATACTAAGGACTCCCCAATTCCCTTTCTCTTGTGCAGCGCTAAAGTCAAAGAAAAAAAAGAAAAAGAAGGAACAGGAACAAGAAGGTAGGCAAATTTGATTATTGACACGAATGCATATTATTGGAATTGAAAATAATAATATAAAATTAAGGAGATGTGTCATCATCATCGTCGTCATCTCATCTGTTTAAATTTGGTCGTGAATTTATTTGAAGGTGTTATTGCAAGCTGGAGCAGTTTTGGACCCACTCTCTTTAGCGGTAGCTTCCTCTGTTTCTGCATTCAAGATTGGATTTTGATTTGAAAAAGAGCAAAAGAAACGCCTGGGTTGCGTCTTCTTCTTCTCTCTCTGCAGACCCACATTCTCGTTTCCCATTCCAATGAGATCAATTTCGTAGCTTTAAGCTTCAGGGTCTCTCGTCTCCGACCTCCATTTCTGGTTTCTCTGTTTCCTTTGGGTGTTTCAGATCAGGTGCCGGATATGGCTCCGTCCTTCGATTGGTGGACGAAGGAGACCCACAGGGGCACTCCGGTGGTGGTCAAGATGGAGAACCCCAACTGGTCCATGGTCGAGCTCGAGTCTCCGTCGGAGGACGATTTCCTCATCCGAGACCGAGCTCGGAACAAGAACGCCAAGCAGCTCACCTGGGTCCTCCTCCTCAAGGCCCACAAGGCCGCCGGCTGCCTCGCCTCCATTGCCTCCGCAATGCCCTCCCTCGCCGCCGCCGTGCGCCGCCGCGTCTCCTCCGGCCGGACCGACACCAGGACAGAGAAAAGGGGGCGTTTTTACTCGTGCATAAAGTTGTTTCTTTTATTGTCGGTGTTGCTTCTGGTGTTTGAGGTTGCGGCGTACTTCAAAGGCTGGAACTTGACGGCGGCGTCGTCGGCGGCGTACTCGAGGTGGGTTTTATTCCGGGTGGAGTATCTTGCTCCTCCTCTGCAATTTCTGGCCAATGCTTGTATCTTGTTGTTCATGGTTCAGAGCTTGGACCGGTTGGTTTTGTGTTTGGGGTGTTTCTGGATCCGATTGAAGAAGATCAAGCCGGTCCCGGCGGCGGCGGATCTCGAGTCCGGCGAGGGTGGTTTCTTCCCAATGGTGCTTGTCCAGATCCCCATGTGCAACGAAAAAGAGGTACTTTCAATTTTCAAATGTTTGTTCATTTAACATTGGTTTTTGTTAGGACATTGTGTGTAATGTCGGATGTTGTGTTTAGGTTTATCAGCAATCTATTGCTGCTGTCTGCAATTTGGATTGGCCCAAGTCTAACTTGTTGCTTCAAGCTCTGGACGACTTCGGAGACAACGGGGCTCAGTTGCTTATCAAAGAGGAGGTGTTGAAATGGGAGCAAGAGGGTGCGCGCATTGTGTACCGGCACCGGGTCATCCGAGACGGGTACAAGGCGGGTAATCTCAAGTCCGCCATGAATTGTAGCTATGTCAAAGACTACCAATTTGTTGCCATTTTCGATGCCGATTTTCAGCCCACCCCTGACTTCTTGAAAAGAACTTTGCCCCATTTCAAGGTATGATGCATTGTTATCAAAATTGTTCGAATTATGCTTATTTCAATTCACTTGCATAGTTACATTACTTACATACTTGTGTTGAATGGTTTGTGTAATAGGATAATGAGGAATTAGGGCTGGTTCAGGCAAGATGGTCTTTTGTGAACAGGGATGAGAACCTTTTGACAAGGTTGCAGAACATTAATTTATCATTTCACTTCGAAGTAGAGCAGCAAGTGAATAGCGTTTTCATCAATTTCTTTGGGTTCAATGGAACTGCTGGAGTGTGGAGGATAAAGGCCTTGGAGGACGCCGGTGGTTGGTTGGAGAGGACCACCGTCGAGGATATGGACATTGCTGTTCGTGCCCATCTTCACGGCTGGAAATTCATTTTTCTCAATGATGTTGAGGTACTAACAATGACAGTGTAGATATAATTGTATTTGTTGTGTTTACTCCAATTCGTCGAGATTAACTAATGGTTACATTCTTTGTGTTTACAGTGCCAATGCGAGTTGCCGGAATCTTATGAAGCTTACAGGAAGCAACAGCATAGGTGGCATTCGGGTCCTATGCAATTGTTCCGCCTCTGCTTGCCCGATATCATCCGAGCAAAGGTATACATGAACTTGGTTATGTTACGTGTTTGAGTGGTGATGGAGCTGAATTGCTAACAGCATTATCTACCTGTTGTGGTTTGTGCAGATTAGTTTTTGGAAGAAGTTCAATTTGATCTTTCTCTTCTTTCTATTGAGGAAACTTATATTGCCCTTTTATTCGTTCACCCTATTCTGCATAATTCTCCCAATGACAATGTTCGTGCCAGAGGCGGAGCTCCCAGCATGGGTTGTATGCTACATCCCAGCCACAATGTCGTTTCTCAATATCCTCCCAGCCCCAAAAGCCTTCCCATTCATCGTCCCCTACCTACTCTTCGAGAACACCATGTCGGTGACCAAGTTCAATGCCATGATCTCGGGGCTATTTCAACTCGGCAGTGCATACGAGTGGGTGGTCACTAAGAAGTCCGGGCGATCGTCGGAGGGTGACCTGGTGTCATTGGGTGAGAAAGAGGCAAATGTGGGAGATTTGGAGGGGAAGAAGAAGAAGAAGAAGAAGAAGCAGAACAGGATATACACAAAGGAACTAGCTCTAGCTTTGCTGCTACTGACAGCAGCAGCAAGGAGCCTCTTGTCTGCACAGGGCATCCATTTCTACTTCTTGCTGTTTCAGGGCATATCATTCTTGCTGGTGGGTCTAGACTTGATTGGTGAGCAGGTGCAGTGAAGTAAGTAACAATGTAATGTACAGATAATGATATAGGAGATGACATAAAGGAAAGGGAGTCTCAGCCAGGACTGGAGGGAGTATGAGAACAACTTGTGGTAGCTGAACAAGGCTTCAATCCAATACTAATACCAATAGGGTCTATAATCTATATGTATGTATGTATGTATCCAATTCCATTATTGTTATGTTTATGGATGGATTCTTTGGTAGGAAAATGGGGTTAGAGTGTAATGCAGAATAGCAAAAGTTGAATCCAGGGATTGGATTGGATTGGGATTATAAGAGTTGAAAATTGAGGACATTGGAATGAAGAATATGTTCCATTAGGGTATGTATTGTGTGGAATCTTCCTTTCCTAAAGCTGTTAACAGATAGATTAGTAAACAATTTGTGATAGTATTTGCAGTAGCAGGCCCATATATATAACTGATAATTCACAGCTGAGCTGAAAAACAAATTGTAAGGTCCAGACATAGACCATGTGTGGCCTTGTCTCTTCTGCTCTCCTTCTTTTCAGGTGCATCCTTCATTTTTATGTTTGATTGTAGATTTAAGTAGACAGAAAAGACAACAAAGTCTCCTCACATGATATAACCTAATAGGAAGGAAACAGAACTGAAATCAACATCACTATTTAACTTGACAAAATATTACATACATTTATATATAAAGATAACATTGCATATATTTGTATATGGGTAAAATGTATATCAGTTACACTAATATACATTGAACCTTTTATATATAAAGGAAAAAGATTAAATCAAATTTTAAATGATTTACAGTGAACAACTCCATTAAGTTGATGTTAGATAAAGTAGTGGCATATTTAGGACACTCTGTCTTGAAATACTTGATATTTTTCTTCAAATCAAATTGCTTGGTTTTGAAACTATCTTGCATTTGGATTTCATTGCGTTAGCTCTCCCTTTCAACCTCAAAAGGAGACGTCGATTTTGACCACTAAACCATCCCCTAGAGACAATACAAGTTCACATTTTAATGGGCATAAAACTGGACATTTCTTTAGAGTCTCATTTGAATTTTTGATATTATTTTTTGTCATATCAACTTTTTTAACGACAAAAATTTATGAGTGTTGACAGGTAAAATCAAAATTAATGTTATCAATGATATATGAATTTTAACTTATTACTCAATTTAGTACACAAAATTTTAAGAAAAATCAAGCACACATAGGATATATGAATCCAAGTACTCACAAAAAATCAGAACTCCAAATCCAACAAAACAAATTAAGCCCGCCAAAATTTAAATCTCATATATCTACAGAGATATATGATGTGGTCATGGTTAGGAGAATGAAGATCCTTGCTTAGGGAGGCAAGATGTGACCATCTAAAACATAACAAAATGAGAGGTGTGATAAGGAGTAAAATGTTAATCCTTCCGTCTTAAATTGAGTGTCCTTATTACTATTTTGAGAAAAAATAATGATAAGTTAGATAGTCTAATATATTTACTTTGTATCTCATGATTAAGTAGTAAGGGGTATTACCGAAATTATTTTAAAAATACTATATTGACAATTTATGTATAACTAATTTTATAGAAAAAAAAAGTTTGCATTTATTTTAGAATAAAAATTCAAGTAGACGCTCATTTTAAAACGGATGGAGTAATTCACGGATGCTCTTTAAAATAGAGCAAAATGAGAAAAGAAAAAGAAGGTCAAGATTAATGGTATGAAATTGAGAACTTTAAAAAGATGATATTGATCGTTTTAATTTACACGAACATAATAAAGTTAAAAATGGATTAAACATGATGATTTTTTCTTTTTTTTTTGCCCACTTGCTCACTTCACTTATTGTCATCAATTTGGCCACTTCATCATGCCTTGTCATAACTTCCAATTAACTGATCAATTAAGTAAAAAACATTGTATAGTAAATTGGGTTACAAATAAAATATAGTGTACTAAATTGGTATTTTAAAATTTTCGTGTGCTAGATTGAGTATAACGTCAAGGTTCATGTATAATTTTTTTTGAAGAGAAAAATAAAACTATTTCATAAAAATTTCACTTAACAGAATACAGGACATACACTAGCTTACTAGACTATCACATATTTCAAGTTCGCTATACGACCAACGCCCCGTGTTATCGGTACTGAAGACACAAACTTTAAGGGTGACATAACAATACCAAAACCACAACGACTAATCTATCCTTCTAACAAGGTAGAGTTGGCCCACCCTGGCACACCAATCCTACCAGTGCTTTCCGACTCACTCCACCTCTACATGTAGACCATGGCGGGCTCTCGACTCCCTACGACATGCGAGCATTAAGGCACTAGGTTGCCAACCTTTACCCACCCTATGCCACTTAATCCGCAGCCCCGTCCGCCATTCCTTCCCCTGTCTTTGTCGGCGTTTTCGCCACCTCATCTTCCTCCGATAGACCCTATATCAACTCCATTTCCCCCTCTCTACTTTTCCCATCCTCAACCGCCGTCAAACCGCTCGGAACTTTACTCGATTTTGAAGCTTCTAGACAAGGTGATTTCCAGTTTTTATCTCAAAACCATTTATTGGCATACCCAACCTCCACCTTTCTATCCAAAGCCCGCATGAACGCCCTATACGGGCGTTCTTCCTCAGATATTCTCATATAATATCCGACCTTGCATGATCTTTCTTCATGCCCAATGATTTTGCAGACAAAACAAAAATGGGAGAGTCTTTCATATTTGAAATAGACCCAGCTCCACAACCCACCTGTTGGTCGGACCTTCATCTGATGTCTCACCGTCTTCCGGATGCCCACAGCTACACGAAACCTAGTGTAAGCCACCCGAGGACCATTCCCATTTCCCTTGTCCATGTTGACGAACTTCCCTTTGCAGTTCCCGATATGCCGGAACACTTGCTCATTCTTAAAGCCCCCAGGTAGGGCATGTAGCTAATCCCACATATCCAACAAGTATAAATCCAGTCCTTCCGCAACCTTTCTAGGACCCAATAGTTTACACACCAGAGGTTGGTAATTGAAAATCCATGGGCCACCATCGATGAACCTATTGAAAAACCATGGGCCACCATAGAACTCAAAGGCAAACCGCTGCTCTCTCGACCCCACCACTTCTTTCGTGATTTCAAAACTATTCATACCCTCCACCGGTTTCCACAGAGAGACCATTTTGGCACTCATCACTTTAAGTTTATCATAAAGTCAGTGATAAACTTACCAACAATACACCAGATTGCTTGGTTGGTGGTTGGCTCACTTGTCAGCATTGTCCTCATGTCCAGTCTTCCTTCCTCTTCCTCCTCTAGCCTCATCAGCACAAATCCAGCCACAACCTGATATGTCATTTTCACATATATGATCGCCTTCATCCGTACTCTGTTTACCGCTCCTACCCTTCACATCCCCGTCAGCCAATACCTCTCATGCCCTTTACACCCCGTCGGTCGATCCGCTTGCCACATGCTACCTGGATCTGCACTATATGATTGCCCCAACACTCATTCCACAACCTCCTTCTGTGCAACTGCCCAAGCTCTCTTTCCACAACTTCCTTCTCCCTCACGACTTCAACTTAGACCAACCTAAACCACTGCCGCTGATAACCGTACCTATGCTTGAAGAAAATGACGGCGCTAAGCCCCAAAAACCCTGTAACCCTCTCACCTTTTACCGTGCGCCCAAAGTTCTTGTATCATTAATAACATTAATCTTTAATATCAATGAAACTCATATAAAACTTTAGATTAAAAAAGCTTTTAAAGAGCAATATGTTCAAAATATAAAAGTTCTCCAATCAAATAGATTTTATGTTTATTTTCTTTTTTATACACGTTAGGGTAGAAACTAGGTAGGGGCATGTTATGAGCTTTTTCTTTTGTTTATTTGTGAAGTAAGATTAAAGTAAATATAATAATGTGAAGGAAAAGTATGTCACTAACCTCCCTTTGATTTGGTGGCTTTGAGATTCAATTCTTTCAGGTCAAGGGTTCGAAGGTTGGTGAGTGAGAGTACTAGAAAGTGAGTTGCTATGACAGAGATATTCTAAAATACCTCCTTTTTGTTATTCTGATATGGGCCACGTGGATTTATTTATTATTTTTTATCAACAATTAACTGAATTCATTGTTTTTTAAAATAGAATAAAAAAATCAAATGAACGGTATCAATATTATGGGAGAGGATGAAACAATACATGTTGTCAGGTTGTAGAAAATATATGCTATTCTTCAAAATTGTCAATCAAGTCCCAACATCAAATGCAAATTCCGGAAAGATTTTTTTTTTTTTCTCTTTTTAAACGCAAAAAATAATAGCATTAATTATTCAAATCGAGTACAGAATTAAGTCAGTAACCTGACTCAAACCTACTTCTACGATCAATATCATATTTTGATTCGAAATCCAACTCAAGGCATCACTTGCCACAAATCGCTTAAACTCAGCAGCAATGTTGATAGAACTAACATGGAAGACTAATTTATGACTAACAAAACGAAAATACCTAACAATAGTACTCGAAAAGCGTAAACAAACCACTCAAACTAACCTAATCCGACTAATAAAACAGTAAAACAAGAAACTAAAAACCAGCCAACCAAGATCAAACCCGGTCTCCTATACCTGACTCATCGATTTCCTTTGTGTCATCATCAACTTCTTTCCACTCCTCCTCTACCGTCATTACCAATACTTGTCATTCTCTTCCCCGGCCCTTTCTGCAAATCACCAGGCCAAAAGTCATCCTCACTGCCACCAGACTTCCATTAATCCCCACCACTTCATACACGGCTCGACCTCGATTTGAACCTCCTCGCAGCAAAAGAAGTTCCCGTCTCCGCTGCTAAACTGTCAGAACAAAAGAATCCCACCACCGGCACAATCTGGATGTGCCGCCATCTCCTTTGCAACCCAAAGCCTATTCTCCTTCTTTGTAAATCACCGGAACAACTTCCTTGAAGTAGACGCAGCACTGCCATCCGTTACGCTTTTCAATGCTAGAAAGATTTTTAAAAGCATGAAGCATAAAGACGAAAATCCAATAAATATGATTACCCTATCAAAACAAAACCAAGTGGCACTATATTTTCAAAAATAAAGTCAAACTTTAACTGATTGAGAGTGAACAACTCCGGTAATTAAGTTGATGTTAGATAAAGTAGTGGCATATTTGGGACACACTTGTTATTTTTCTTCAAATCAAGCTGTTTGGATCTGAAACAATCTTTCGGTTTGATTCTATTGTGTCCAAGAGAAGGAGATAGCTTTTATGAATGCTCTTTTTCTTGTAATTTTTGGTTACCTGTGATTGAAATCTTGTTATTCTCTTTAAACTCTTAAAAATTTTCTTCTTGATAGAGGATACAACTACTTCACTTAAATATGACACCTTCCTTTGTAGTATCTATTAATCTATTAATATATATAAAGCTGCACCCTAAAGATACAACTGTCACATTCCTAGAGTTTTCAGGAGTTTTCCTTTAGTTGTATTTTTTTTTACAAATTAGCTTTTTTTTGAACAATATTAGCTGTAATTTTAAACAATAAAAAAAAACACTTTTACGGAATGTGATTTTTTTTTTCCTTTTTCTGGAAGTAACACATTTTTTCTTCTTAAACACTAATTTAATACCGTTTTGTATATATAAAACAGTAAATTGTTGATTAATTGTAATTTTAAATTAAAAAACTTTTTTCACAATTATTTAAGACATATTTTTTCTCTCTTTCAATCTTTTGATGATTCTTTTCTCTTTCCTATAAATAAAACTTTCATTTTGATATTTTTTTAGTTTTATCTTTCCCATTTCATCTCATTTTTTCATTTGATTCTACTTGAAAATGTGACTAAGAGTCCACAAAATGTTGTATCCTGAGCTCTTTAGCGGAAATTCAGCATTATAATAAATGACTATCCATGTACTTTCTTATGTAATTTTGTAATCACCATTATAATCCACCTTTGATCTACAAATGGGCAATAACATAGGTATAGAGAGGAACACAACAATGATCCATCAAAGCTATTTCTAGAGAGAAAAATAATAAACAAAGTAATACACAAGGAAAAAGATAGAGGTGATGTAAAATTTTATGTATTGGAAAAAGGTCCAAATTAGTCCCTCACCTATCTCAAACGTTCCGTTTTAGTTCCTAACTTTTCAAACGTTCTGTTTTAGTCCAAAGAATATGCAAGTGGTCCGCGATAGTCCAAACGTTTACCAAAACAATCACTACTAAGGACATTCCGTTAAATTTAACATTTGGAACCGTTAAATTTAACTAACACCGTTAGAATATAATTTTTAAATGTTTAATTGCTGACGTGGCGGGTTAAAAATGATTATTATATTATAATAAATATATATTTAATTAGAAATATTAAAATTACTATACTACCCTTCAAAAAAATTCCAAATTTGCACAAAAGCCATCTTCCCCAACAATTTTTTCAATTTTTTTCTTTTTGGATTTTGATCCATTTTAGTCATTTAACTATCCAATTTGTTTCATTTTAGTCCTTGAACTTCATTTTGTTCCGCTACGGTCCCTCTTATCTTTGTTTTGTTCTACCTTAATTCTTTCCGTTATCTCACTTAACTGAATCCGTTAAGTAGTGCTGACGTGGCCATTTTTGGTAATAAAAAATATTAAAATATCTGAAATTACTTTTTTGTCCTTCTTCCATCAACTCCATGCACTTTGGTCAAGAACTTTGAAGTTCCCGCCGCCGGAAACTTCAAAGTTCTTTAAATCTCCGGCGAGTACCAATTTTTTCAATACAAATTCAAAAATTAAAGAATAAAATTTTAAATATGAATTAAAAACTCAAGAACAATAACAAATCCATATCCATATTCCAAACTAAACCCAAATATCAAGAACACAAAATCTCAAAAGCAAATATCCATGGTTTAATGTTAAATACAAATCTCAAGAACAATTTGTTAAATACAAATCTAAACCTCAATATAATGTTCTAGATCGATGAAAATGGAGACCATGGTTTTGACCAATCTGACTTTAACGCCGACGATCTTGGCTTGGATTTCATTGACGGAGGTGGAACTGTCCAGATCTGAGCAGCCCCGGCCTCTGACCTTCGTCACTATTCAGCCCTGTTCCTATGTCCTTCTCTCTTCGATGGCTTCGTGTTGTCTCCGATGGTGTGTCTTCGTGGTGGGTCTCACTCTCCGATGGTGTGCTTCGTGGTGGGTCTCACTCTCCGATTGTGTGTGACCTCTATACATGGAGCCGAGTTATTCCGTCCGGTGCCGGGGATAATGGTGCTCAAGAGATGGGGGTCGGAGAGCGAAGATGGAGGGCCTTTCGTGAAGTTGCAGGTACAGGTAAATAGGTAAAGTTTGTTTATAATTATTTTATTTTATTATAGTGGCAACATTTTATAAATTTGAAAATAAGTTGGGGACAAAAATGTAATTTCAGACTTTTAAATATTTTTTAATGCCAAAATTGTCCACACCAGCACAACTTAGCGGCATCTGTTAGAGGAGATAACGTGAAGGACCGATGCGAAATAAAACAAAGATAAGAGGGACCGTGGCGGAACAAAATTAAGTTCAATGACTAAAATGGAACAAATTGGATAGTTCAGGGACTAAATTGGATGTTTCTCCTTTTTTTTTAATAAAAATCCTTCAGTTTCAATCTTTGAGACATATACAAATCAGACAAATGATCACGACTAACAGTCATGCGAGAAGGACACACAAACATTGGACATATAGCTTCAAGATACAACCTAAAACCTTCTGATTCAACAAATCTATAAGGCAATTCATCTATAATTAACATCTTAACCAATGTTATCCTACATGCATGTTGATTAAATGACCAAGTTTTCAAAAGAGAATCATTACCAGATTCAGTCTTAGAAAAACACAATTTTTTCTGACTTTTATCAGTTTCTAAACCAGGTTTTTTAGGGCATGTTCTAGTGTGGTTTAACAAAGTAGTAGTTCCAGATCAATTAATATTAACCTTATAAGGTTTATCACAATGAATGCATTTAACAATACCTATACCATTAGGAGGAGGCAAAGTAAAGTCTATCCAAACAGTAGAGGTACATTTAGAAGACTCACCTTGGGCTGGTGTTTTAGCAGTAGCACCAACAACTTTCCTCTTATTCGATTTTCTCTGAGAAGCAGAAGCATTAGCCTTACTAGAAGCAGGAGGTTTGGTGACTTTGGTCACCTGAGGTTGAGGCTCAGGTTGTTGTTGCGTGAATAAAAACAAAAAACAAGATTAGAAGTTTATATTATAAAAATTAGAAATTATTAACATTTAACAACATATGACATGAGACAAAAAACAAAAGCCCTAAAATATAAACATTTAACTACATATATGATTCAATTCATAAAATCAAAACCAGAATCTAACATGCAAGCACATGTGAGACAAAAGCCCTAAAATCAAAACCTTAATCTACAAATCAACAACAGAAATCAAAAGCCCTAATCTAAATTCTTACATGCAAGTACATATTAGACAAAAATCCTAAAATCAAAACCCCAATCTACAAATCAACAACAAAAATCAAAAGATCTGTTAAATTAATCATGAAATTAATAGTAAACTAAACATGCAAAATCAATTTTGAATGTAAACTAACCTTAATCTAAACATGCAACTACTAAAAATTAAAAAACAGATAAGGGTTTAGGAATACAACCTGTGCAGTGCCAGTGACTGTTTCCTGGGCTTCAGTTTCATTGATCTTATCACCCAAGCTCTGCGAATCGTTCTCCAGATTATCAGACATGTCACTCAGACACTCACTCACTCACTCAAACAGAGATATCGAAGAAGAGTGAAGAAGAGTGAACATGAACCAAAATTTCAAACAAAAGCCAATATATACAGAAGAACATAGAAGGGGAGAGAAGAAGAAGAACATTGATGGCTCAAATTTGAGCCAATGAAGTCTCAAATTCATGCCTTAGTGGTGTGGATTGGTTGGTTGGAAACGAAAGTGGGGTCTCGGTGATCTCAATCGACGATTGTCGATTGAGACACTAGGGCATCCGCGTTTATATGTCATCATTTGGTTTTTTTTTTTTTGTCTGTCGTGTCAGTAATGGTGCTCGTAAAAAATATTTTCTGCATTAAAAGTAGGGGTGCAACCGGGCGGATCACCCGCCCGTTGGATGTATTTCTCGACCCACCCGCCCATGAGCGGATCTCAATTTTTGAAACCGTTAACCACCCACTAGAGTAGTGAACCCA
>JAYMTK010001873.1:0-15196 GCA_036897405.1 Pelargonium myrrhifolium | reverse complement strand
AACCCATAACCCCACCCCACCCCACCCCACCCCACTCTAAACCATCAGTAAGGAGGCTCGAACTCGAGACTTCCAAAGAAAATCTCAAGTACTTAACCACTTGGCCCACGTGACTTTGGTATAATAATAGTTTTAATTGTGACCTTAGTACAAGTTTTTAATCCATTCAATATTATTGGATAAACTTAATTAAGTTCATTGAATACATCAGTATGTGGCACAATAATTTCCTGTTATTTTTTTTACATAATAATTATAAAATTAATCACAACTTAATAATAATAAATGTTAATTTTTTTTGACATAATAATTATAAAATTAATCACCACTTAATAATAATAATAATATATTTTTTTGATCTAAACCATGGAGTTTCAGAGCGGGCCTCATTCGAAACAGAAACATTTTCTCACTCACACCGCTTGTGTTAACCAAGTGTGTCACCCCCAATGAATACATTCATTGAATATTGATGTATATATCTTCTGTTATTGGCTAAAACAACATTATTTTTCAAAAATAAATAAATAACAACATTAACTAAGCACGTGAAACCCATAACTTTTTTTTAATATTAAAAAGTTATAACGTTGAGTTCAAAAAAAAAAAAAGTTCATAATATTAAGTTACAACGTCTATTTTGATGTTTCATGTTTTTGAATTATAATTATAATTATTATTTTTATTTGATATAACCAGTGATTTAATGACATGTAACATTAAAATATGTCGCATATTTTTATTTAACATGTCAACAAAAATTGGCACATCATTTTGATGAGGCAATGATACACGACTAAATTGTCATTTCAACATAGTTAATGTAATAATTTGTTGAGTTAAAAAAATAAAAGGTTCATAATATTAAGTTACAACGTCTTTTTTGATGTTTCATGTTCTTGAATTATAATTATAATTATTTTTTTATTTAATATAACCAGTGATTTTATGACATTTAACATTAAAATATATGTTGCGTATTTTTATTTAACAAGTCAACAAAAAGTAGTGGCATGATGAGACAATGATACATAGGCAATGATACATGATTAAATTGTCATTTCAACATAGTTAATGTAACAATTTGTTGGGTTCAAAAAAAAAAAAGTTCATAATATTAAGTTACAACGTCTATTTGGATGTTTCATGTAATTATAATTATTTTTTTATTTAATATAACCAGTGATTTTGTGACATGTAACATTAAAATATATGTTGCATATTTTTATTTAACATGTCAACAAAAATTGGCACATCATTTTGACGAGGCAATGATACATGACTAAATTGTCATTTCAACATAGTTAATGTTACAATTGACACATCATTAAAATATATGTTGCATATTTTTATTTAGGGGTAATTACACATGATCATCATGTACTTTACACGTTTTGTACATGTATATTTAATATTTTTTTTTTAACTTTCAGCTACCCGTACTATAACATTTTTTGACGGATGGGCCTCTCCGTCACAGAATATTTCATTTTTGATCATGTGCTATGCACATGACCTAAAATCAACCAAATTCAAACCCAAAATCAACCAAAAATCAACAAACTCGCGCTCGAGTTTGTTGATTTTTGGTTGATATTTGTTAATTTTGGGTTTGATTTTAGGTCATGTGCATAACACATGATCAATAATGAAATATTTTGTGACATAGAGACCTCTCCGTCAAAAAATTTCATAGAACATGGTAGTCAAAAGTAAAAAAAAATATTAGGAAATACATATGCAAAACGTGTAAAGTACATAGTGGTTATGTGTAATATTTACTCCTTTAATTAACATGTCAACAAAAATTGGCACATTATTTTGATGGGGCAATGATACATGACTAAATTGTTATTTCAACATAATTAATGTAACAATTTAACATTGTTAAAAAACTAATTCTAATCGTCTATAACTGAAAATTCATGCACATATTTGTACAAATCGAATATTCATGTACCTGTATGTAGATTTACCCAATGTTCATGCACTAAACATGAATTGTCTCACTGTTATAATAGTCATGCTTAAGAGTTTATCATTTGGCAGCAAGAGAATGACTTATTTGGCACATTTATGATATACTTAATGACTCTTGATGAACAATTCTTTTGTTTCACTTGACTTACTATGATGACTTAATCGTCTGAATTTGAAAACATAAATAGAATATAATAAGATTTTTATAAAGTTAGAAAAATATAATAATTTAGAACATGTACCATGTTATACATGAATTTTCACTGCATGTACAAATATGTTAAAATTATCTGAATGTGTACATGTAACTACACATGCTTTCAATTTTTTACAAATAAGTCAAGCAAGTTGACTTTACATGTTTTTTTAGTTATTGATTGCTGATGTGACAAAAATTGAGTAAATATTCACTAACATGACACATGACTTGAATTCCCAGACACAAAATCAATAGATAATCATAAAACGTACATTAGAAACACCTAAATTTTCTTCTTCTTCTTCTTAAGTATCACCAAATAGATGAAAAATATTCACTATTGAAATGAGTTTTGAACTTCTTACAGAGTTTTAAATCGTCTAAATCTTGTTGATTTGTTCTCTATAAAATACACTATAAAGAAAGCACCAAAAATCTTGTTGGGCGAAGAATCTCATTCAATTTTTATCGGTTATTCATTACTTCTCCTTTTCAAGAAAGCACCAAAGATACTTGTTGCGGGAATCGACACTAACAACTTGGGCAGTTAGTGTGGAGGCTAACTTATACGCTGGATCATATGGAGCTTTCAAGTTTGAATCTCAGTTGTTACGTTTGCTGATGAAAAAAAAAAGTGTGGAGACCGAACAATATCATGGCAAGGCTTTGGTGGCAATGATATTACAAGCAGTAAGCCTAAAAATCTCACAAGTTAAATGTGATCCTTAACATAGAAAATGTTAGGCGGAACACAAGAATTTGCATAGGTAGTGGTCGAGGCTTGCACATTACAGTTGGTAAATAACATTGTCCATGTTGTTTCCATAAACAGGCACCCCGGTCAATCCATAATGCAGTGAAAAAAAAAGTTGATCATACGACCGAAGTTGTCTACAATCAAAATCCTGATGCTAGCTGCGTGGTTCCCCGAAACTGAAGCTGAAGGACTATGGATTCACAGGAAAACTTGCAAGAACATGGTTCAAGATAGTCAACCAGTACGTAACCGATGAATGTTGGTGATAAGCATTATGATCATTTGTTTCCATTTGGGTTTGGTCTGTCAACTAAACCTACAAATTAAAGGGGATGTAGACTTGTGTAGTGTGGCACAAATTTTTAAAAAATTTGTCTACACTTTTCCAGTGAGTAGCTGCTCAAGGTGTGACCACTGTTAATAAAATACACGTGAGAATCCTTTCTCTAATAAAACAAGAATAGAATCATGAAAACAGTTTTGGATAATTAAATGGATATTGTTGCTAGTGTGAGTGAGAGGAGGCCATGAATGACCAAATCATGTACTTTTCGGAGGATCAGCTACATCATTTTGATTCGTGGTATATAGTTATGTTATCATCTTACATATTTTATTATTGTCGATTCACACTTATTTTGAAATGGAGGTAGTAAGTACTTAGATACTAACCGTCGTGTCATTATTAGAGGCTAGTTATTGACATTATGGGCTCAGTGATTGAACCACATCACAATAGCCCAAACTAAAACAGCCACAAAATTGCAATCGAACCAAATTGGTTTTATGTGATTCAATTATATATTGTACTCTTGTTTACAATATACCAAAATTGTAAATTGTCTTGAGAAGATCCTTAAATAGCCGAGTGTTTGCTTGAAAGCCCTCTCTGGGTTAATCTGCTTTAGTTTGTTGGGAAGAGAGAATTAACAAAGTATAAAATATTCTTTAAACAATTCAAGTGAAGCAAAGTTAGATGATAGCTAATTTTGAGATTTCTGCTCGAAGAGTGGAGAACTTTACATGAAAAATCTAAAGTCACCTTCCGTAAAAAAACAATAATGATTGATATGATTAAATGCAAAATCTTCTTATGTGAGTGAAGGCAATATTGATATGGTTAAATCTAAAATCTCCGTCCGAGAGTGACAACAAGATTGATATGATAAAATTCAAAATCTACATCCGTGAGTTGCTTATAGAATTGACTAAATCCATTAAAAATATAATTTCATACATAGAACCTAGTTACAAGTATTATTTATATAACTCAAACTAAAAAAAAAGTTATTAACTGAAATTCCTCTACTAAAAGAAAATATGGGTACAAAACAAAACTGCTCAAACAACTAAACTTTCGGTTTGGCTGGCTCAGTAGTGAGTCCAAAACCAAAGGGGAAGAGCGGATCGTAATGAGCATCACCAACATTCATGGGCAGCTGATCCACACTCTTGAACCATGTCCTCGGTAGCTTCCCGGTGAAGCCATAATCCCCAAAAAGCACATCACTCACTCCTCGTCCTTCAGTACCAGGCAGCCACGCAGCCACAAGCGCATCCATTTGGGACACATACGGCTCTATCACCACCGGCCTCCCTGATATCACCACCACAACGCACTTCACTCCTCCGCAAACATTCTCTATGCTTCTCAAACCCTCCTCCGGTATCGTCAAGTTCGTGCTGTCCCCAAAATACTCTGCGTACGGTGGCTCTCCCACCACCACAATGCCATACTCAAAATCCTTGGATTTCACAAACTCTGCTTCTGGGCTCTCGCGGTACACCACTTCGGTTTTGGGATCAATGGCGCTAGAGATGGCACTCAAGATGGTGGTTCCTATGTAACATAATTTGGTTATTAATTATGAAAGGACATGATAAATTGGAAAAAGAAGTGTATATATATATATATATACCAATAGTGATGTTGTTGCCGTAGAGTCCTTGCCAAGTGATGGTCCATCCACCGCACTGATATGCCAAATTGTTGGCGTGAGTTCCGGCCACCAGGATTCTTGAGGCTGTCTTGGACAGTGGAAGCATAGGGGCATCCCCACTTTTTCCATTTTTCAAAAGAACAAGAGATTTCCTCACAGCTTCTCTTCCCAAATCTCTGTGAGCCTATTTCACGTATATAATTGATTGGTTCAAAAACCATAACTAATCAAGGAAATCATGTTTTATATGAGTTATTAATATGAATGCTAACCTGGCTTCCTAGCTGGTCTACAAAGGTTTGATCAGCCAAGGGATCCTCGAAAAGGCCCATCATGAACTTGACCCTCAAGATCCTCCCAACAGCATCGTCAATGCGGCTCATGGGGATCACATTTTTGGTCACCAACTTGGTGAGAGTGTCCATGAACTCAAAGTGGTCCATGGGACACATCACCATGTCAATGCCGGCTTCAATTCCAGTCATGATCTCGTACGTGTAGTTTGACTTTGGTGGTGTTGAAATTCTCTCAATACCTTGGCAATCAGAGATCACAATGCCCTACATGCATAATATTGCCAGTAAAAACATTATCCTTAATTAGTTGCAAGGCTTGAAGAAAAGTACTTAAATTAAGGTAAATAAATGCATACCCTGAATCTCATTTTTCCTTTGAGAAAATCAGTAACAAGTTGATGATTGGCGTGCATCTTCTTGCCGTTCCAGCTAGAGTAAGAGACCATAACTGTGGAGACGCCTTTGGCGATGGCTGGGAAGTAACCAGCCATGTGAATGCTCAACAAGTCATGCCAATCTGCAACTGTGTTATTCTCATCAATACCCTTGACCGTCCCGCCATCACCAACAAAATGCTTGGCGCACGCAGCTACCTTGTCCCTGCATCCATTTATTTATACATTGATTTAATTGAATATACAGATCGATCGAACCCTTTAATTAATTTGGTTGATCAGTTCATGATCAGAACCAAACTAATTACCTTCCACCAACATAAGGAACACCCTTTGGTTGATTATCCGGAATCTGGCCTTGCAGTCCAGTTATGATTTCAGTCATTTCCCTAACCACATTGGGGTCCTCACTAAAACTCTCGTAACATCTTCCCCATCTCGGATCTCTGCACACCTATATATTCAAATTAATTAAGCTGAGGCATACCAAATTTATCAGTTAATGGATCAGAATATCTTTATATGTATATGTATGTGTACCGCAATGCAGGGAGCAAAAACATAATTGAGGCCAGTGGCTCTGACTTCAACTGCAGTGGCAGCTCCTATCCTCCTAACCAGCTCAGGGTCCCTTGTAGCTCCAAGCCCAATATTGTGTGGAAATATAGTGGCTTTGTACACTGTGTTGTGCCCATGGACAGCGTCAATGCCATAGATGATTGGGATGCCGAGACGGCTTGTGAGCGAGCCGCTCTGGAAGTCGTTGAACATGTTGATCCAATCCCGTGGAGTGGCCTGAGGACGTGGCACGCTCCCTCCGGCGCTCAGTATGCTGCCGATGGAGTAGTCTCGCATGATCTCCACCGAAGCCGCGGCCCGATCAATCTGAGTCATCTGCGCAACCTTCTCTGCCAATGTCATTCTGTTCAACAAGTCATTGATTCGGCTGTGTATCGGCTGTTTCGGATCTTTGTATTTCATGTACTCGCCTTGTGCGCCCTCGATCATGCTCGCCCAATTACACAGCAGAAGCACCATAGTTAGTCCCACTAACTGGACTGACGATGAACAACACAATCTTGCCGCCATTATAGCTAGTGAAGAAGAACCAGCTAAGTACACAATTAAGTGATGACTCAGTGAGTGTGAGGAGGGGTTATTTATAGGACTTCTTGGTTAATCAATGTACGTACGTTGAGATAAATCATCTTGGATAACAAACGCTGATTTCATTCCAACAATTTTGGATAGTTTGTTTTGCTTTGTAATTAGTGTGACACTGGATAGTTAGTTAGGCTACTTGCTCTCAAGTCTCAATGTCAATTATATACTCCGTCCTACAATAATTGTTCTAGTTGTATGAGTGTATTATTTCATTTTTAGTAAATTAGTTATAGTTTGTTAGTACACATACTTATGAAAATTTAAGTAATTAATTATTCTTAAAATAAAAACAATAACACTCATTTTGTAACGGAATGAATAGATTTTATTTATTTCTCCGTTCTAATTGAGAGAGAAAGGAAAGCAAAACATTCCCCTACATATGAAATTTCATTGCTCATTTTTTTCTTCTTTCAATTCTGTACCTTCAGTAGCCTGGCTATATTAGCATTACACGTAAATATGCCCCAAAATGAGCGAGAAACCAATCTATAAACTTGCCTTGATTAACTTGATAGCAATGGACACATCTTGATCAGCTACTCACTGGAAAAGTGTACAAATTTTATAGAAGTTTCAACCACACACAAGTCTACATTCCCTTTGTAGGTTTAGTTGTCAGACCAAACCCAAATGGAAACAGAGGATCATAATGCTTATCGCCAACATTCATTGGCAACTGGTTGGCCGTCTTGAACCATGTTCTTGCGAGTTTGCCTGTGAATCCATAGTCCCCGAAAAGTACATCAGCAACACCTTGTCCTTCAGTTCCGGGTAGCCAAGCAGCCACAAGTGCATCTATTTTTGAAACGTAGGGCTGCATCACAACAGGGCGCCCAGAGATGACCACAACAACACACTTGACAGCTCCACACACATTGCTGATGACGCTCGGGCCAGGTTCAGCTATGGTCAGGTTCATGCTGTCACCAAATGTTTCTGCATATGGTGGCTCTCCCACAACAACTATGGCATACGAAAACTTGTTAGACTTCACGAAGCTAGCATCGGGGTTTTGATTGTAGACAACTTGGGTCTTAGGATCAACTGTCTTTTTCACTGCATTGAGGATTGTGGTACCTGTTTATGGAAACAACATGGGTAATGTTATTTACAAGTGTAACGTGCAAGCCTCGACCACTACCTATGCAAATTCTTGTGTTTCCGCCTAACATTTTCTATGTTAAGGATCACATTTAAATGGTGAGGTTTTTAGTCTTACCGCTTGTGAGATCATTGCCGCCTAGTCCCTGCCATGTTATTGTCCAGCCTCCGCACTGATATCCCAAGTTGTTGGCGTGAATTCCGGCAACAAGTATCTTTGGGGCTTTCTTGGGAAGGGGAAGCAATGGATAACCAACAGATTTACCATTCTTTAAGAGCACAAGTGATTTCCTCACAGCTTCCCTTGCCAATTCCCTATGTGCCTGTTGTTCAAGTTACATTATTTGATTAGCAAAGGAAATATTTTTGTCTGTGAAATAGACCATAATAAAAGTTATGGAAACAGACCTGACTTCCAAGTTGGTTGGCAAAGCTGAGATCAGCAATTGGGTTCTCAAAGAGGCCCATGACAAATTTAACTCTCAAGATTCTCTTCACTGCATCATCAATTCTGCTCATGGGGATGATCTTGTTCTTCACTTGAAAGGTTAGATCGTCGATGAATTCTTTATACTTCATGGGAACCATGATCTGTGAAAACAGTAGGAGATTTTCAGAAGTTAGCAGAACAGAATCGTTAAGAAATGACGGAGAAAATTGATCTAATTCAGAATGTTGACTGACCATGTCGATTCCAGCACCGACTCCAACTTCAATTGAATATGAATAGTTAGCATGGGGAGGAGTGGTAATCCTGTCAATGCCCTCCCAATCAGATATGACAAATCCCTGAATTGCACCCAAACAAACGCGTTATGATTATCGACTCTAATTCATATAAGAACTTATTTAAATTAATTTCAATTCATTACCCTAAACTTAAGCTTGTTCTTAAGGAATCCGGTGATAAGATCACGATTAGCGTGCATTTTCTTCCCATTCCAGCTAGAGTAGGACACCATAACAGTTGCAACACCCTTGCTGACAGAATTAAAATATGCAGGCATGTGAATGTTCATCAATCCACTTAAACTGATCTGAGTGTTGTTCTCATTAATCCCATTTGTTGTGCCACCATCTCCCAAATAATGTTTAGCACAGGCTGCAACTTTGGTCCTAACCACAGTAACAAAATTAATTAGCACAAATCATAGAAACACCATGTCACTATGAGCAAAATATCCAGATGATGCCAATCGCATATTCCAAAGATTTTTTATACAAGCCAAGTAGTACACGAGGATGGGGGGTCCAGGCACTAACTCTTACAGTTTTCTCATTAATCTATGTGCACTATATTTGGACCATATAGCCCACCATAGCAGCTATAGACACCACACTCGTAAGTGTCCAAAAAAATTATTATAATGTGAAACTGAAAGCGATATATGCAGCGAATGTTGACCCTTCACCAAACTCCAAATCCAATCATCCAAACATTTTTCCGCACTTATTTTCTAGTGTTCATCTTATTTAACAAGTGGAAAGTTAATAATCCATCACATATCAAATCATTAGAATTTAAAAGTAGTAATGATCAAATCAGAACAAAACAAGAAGAATCAAAAGTTGATTGACTGCAACAATTTTTGAAATAAAGTCAATGTTTGAAACTGGAGCCTATAAACTATATGCAAATTTTGGGGTTCAAGCAACTTTGAAAGTTTTGGAAGGAAATAATTCAAGTTCTGATAAGGAAATTATATTATTATAACTAATTCAGGAGAGGATCAGACAAGAACAATTAAACAAATAAGCCATTTGTTGCAAATGCCACTTACTTTCCATCAACAAAAGGGACACCCTTTTTAGATTTAACAGGCAGGTCTCCTTGTAAACCAGGTATAATCTCAGTCATTAATTGAACAATTTTATGATCCTCACTGTAGCTTTCGTAGCATCGACCCCATCTCGGATCCCTACAAACCTTTGTAAAACAAATAGACATATCAGAATTCTTGTTTTACAATGATCAGATTGGCATTACAGACATGTTAGTAGTATGCTTTAGTTACCGCGATACATGGAGCAAAAACATAAGGAATTCCCGTAGCTCTGACTTCAAGAGCAGTTGCTTCGCCAATCTTCTTGATCAACTTAGGATCCCTGCCAGACAATCCAAGTTTTAATATTTCAAATCCTCAACCATTATAGGCACGACCGCTAAACCAGTTCACCAAATCATGGTATTTCCTAGCTAAAAATAATTTTTAAACTAAAATTTTGTTGAGAAACAAGTGGTAGACAAATGATTCTACTTAAACAACACAATCATAGGAAAATTGATAGTCAATAATTTTGACACAATTTCCATGGATCTATGAATACACTAAACATAAATTACTTTCTGCATACTTGCCTGGTCACTCCAAGCCCAACATTGTGAGGAAATACTGTGGCTTTGTAGACATTGTTGTGACCATGAACAGCATCAATCCCATAAATCATTGGAATGCCAAGCCTAGTTGACAGAGAAGCCTTTTGCATGGTATTTACCATATTGACCCAAGTCTCAGCTGTAGCTTTAGGAGAAGGTACACTCCCTCCACCACTCAATACACTCCCTGAGAAAAACCCAATTCACCAAGCAATCAATAAAATGCACACAAACTTCAACATTGAGAAAAAAACATGTTCTTTGTTGGTCAACTCCAAATTGTTCAAATTGTTTACCAATGAAGTACTTGCTCAACACATCAGGAGTTGCAACACTGCGCTCGATCTGAGTCATTTGGCCAATCTTCTCAGCTAGAGTCATTCTGCTCATCAAGTCTTTGATTCTAACACCCACTGGTTGTTTTGGGTCTTTGTATTTCATGTATGTTGCTTCTGTAGAAGCTGCCAAGCAGCACAAGAGCACAAAACCCATCATGGGTATGGAAAGTCTCACCATTTTTTAACCCAACCAGACCCTTTTGCTTCCTGATCTGGAGAATCAGAATCAAATCGTTACAACCAGTACCAAATCGGCAAACAATATGGTAGATACAGAACAGGGTAAAAATGCAGATGGGCAAAAAGATCTCAGATTGAGCTGAAAAATCAGAGTGAATATACCAACAAATGCACAAGAAATGTGCATAACATATCATCTAAGCAAGAAGGTTGAAGATGCCCAGAACATGTGAATATGGTGACAGTGAAACAGAGTGAAGCACATACAGAAACGGATGATATAAAATAAGACAAAAGAAAGTTTACATTTTGGAAAATTATGGAAGAAAGATCTACAGTGAACTTACTATAGTGATCCTCTTGTAATTTGTAAGGGACCCTTTGAGACAGAAGATGGTTGAGACTGTGTGGAGTGAGTCAGTGGAGACAGAGTATTTTGCTACTTATAGAAATTCTAATGCATTTTTATGGATTTTCTTTTAGATTTATTTTTCTGAATTGCTTTTCCAAGATCATAATTTGTGTGTTATTAATACTTTTAATAATTTTTGATACGTTTGTGCTTTCACTTATCCACTCTCAAGTCTCAACTCATAATCGTTCGGTTACCAGCAACGCAACTTGCAGGTGGTGATAAATTATGGGCTTCACACGGGCCCATAACATTTTTATTCGTATTAAATGAATTAAAGATATATGTTGTACTGTATGTTTTTATTTTTCTTTATATCCAACCAAAATTTGGTGGAAATTGGAAAAACAACTTATCTTTTGTTTGTCAGAAACGGAAAAATAAAAATAAATTAATGAGCTCAAAAACAAATGATAAATTATTTTTCCCTTCTGCAATAGAAAAGAAGTTCAAAAAAAAAAAAGATAAATGTAAAATTTTTGTTATTCAGTTAGAAAGAAAACAAATTAGAAAAACATACACGTGAAAGGTGATGTTTTTATAAAATTAATCAAAAAAATCTACCGTAACAAAATATTTTGTTTATTTCAAAGTTATAAGGGGTAATTAAATATAAATATATAGTTTCAGTTTAATATTAGTAAAATACATATCTATTTGTGGCAGGTCGTGTGTCTAAAACATTTAAGACTTATTTGAGCTGTTTATTTCAAATTTTTTGTATTAACAGAGTCCATTTAGTCATGTCACATCTTCCTATATTTTATTTTTTATCGTTTATATTTAAAACGACTTCATTTTGAATGTTTGTGATGTAAAAAATAATAATAAAATGTAACATTTTGTATGATGTCGGCATACACACTTGTGACATATGAAAAATCGGTTTCAATCAAATTAATAAAAATAATAATTTACACAAATTCAAACAAAATAAAATTCCAATCAAAATATAAACTCGTATAATATGTCGATATAGAGAAAAGAAAAAATTATTTAACTATTATTGTTAAGCTGAAAAGGGACGTCCAAAAATGGATGGGCGAGGCGGCCCGTAGGTGAACGTTAAGGTAATAATTGAAATTTAATATGTCCGAATCAAAATCCATTTCAACTTGGAATTTGGAAAGATTGATTGGTACACTCAGGCCCACTAAAATAAAGCAATGCTACTTTTTTTTTTCACACACATCACATGGCATGATTTTTTTTTTCTTGTTTACAAACATGACATGAGTTTCCATACACCTAACATTATCTTGATTTTTCTGGATGACTTTAATGTGTATCATAAAATTGCAAAAATTAGGTGTAATTAATCGAAGAGAAAAAGGAATCTAATGTTCTATTGATGTAATGTAAAAAAAATCCAAGTTGAATGCCTCCCGCCTTCCATGAATTTTAGATGACTTTGTACTCGTCATCGTCGGTTTTCAATTGTTTATTGCCGAGAACAATAAGTGCATTGGTGGCCGTCAGTTTAGTTTCGCAAAGGTCGAAAACATCTCCGAAGCTAAGCGTTTAATCGACATCCTTAACGACTCTTATCTGTCAGGTTCTTCTCCTAATTGTGAACATGGCTAAAGGCTCTTCTCCCATCTCTAGGGGGGTTGTCGGTTCCTTGGCTACTGCTCCGGTGTTGCCATCAAATTCGATCATTTGTCGTGGTAACAACACTTGTAAGTTTTGCAAGTACCGAGATGTGGCTAGTTGCTCAACCCCCGACTCCTCTTTATCCCGTTCTCGGACACAGTTTCTTGGATTACTCTTTTCATTCATGACCAACAAAACTCAATGGAGCGTTCTCGCCATTAGAGAAATTGTCTGAGGTGAGCATCTCCATAGTCGGTTTTTGGCTGAGGGTGTGTTTGACATCTCGATTTACTCCTTCGGGGTAGAGTTTTCATTTTATCTTTTGCCAATAAAGACGTCATGAGAAACATGGAAAGCCTATGATGGTGTTGGCTCTCTCAATGGTTCGTTTACTTTATTTATTGGAGACTGTTTCGATCTCAGGGTGGTCGATAGTGTTGGGTATTTGTTCGTAGTATGCATCTTGTTGCTTGGAATCAAGAAACTCTTAAAAGCATTGCTTCTCTCTACGGGGACCTAAATCATTGTCATCCCACCTCTTTGCAAGGCCTCCACCTTGACCATCTTCAGATCTTCATCCACATGTCCCAATTTAGTGGAATCCATTTGGACTATGTTCTAAACCTTGGGGGCTCTTGTTTAACATTCTCTCCAACAAGTGTGGGATTCGTGATATGCTTTCTTTCCCGCTGATGGCATCTATTCAGTGTGATCTCAGTTCATCAACATCCTCTCTTGGAAGCAGGACTTTCGGAGATCATCTGGATTTGGCCGACCAAAATATCCATCATGTCAATGACGCCTTTAGTGATGCTACTGCTACTGCTACTGCCGATGACCCCAACTGCCCTGATGGCTCGGTGGATCATACTGACTCGGTCGACTCTCTAGGCCTTGAGAGTTTCGGGCCTCCTCATATTGTCAATGCTTTACTCCCACTCTCGTCGCGCTCGTTCTCGCCGCATTCTCTCTCGTCATGGTCGGGCTTCCAATGCCTCCCTTGCGCAACCTCCTTCCCCCTCCAGATCTGCAGAATTGCTTTGGGGTTTCTGTAAGCAATTAAGAGTGTGTGCTTAAGGCATTGAGGAGGAAGTTGTTGCGCAACTTTGAGTCATCCAAGAAAACCATCGCAATCATTAATCATCCTCGGTGGTGTATCTTTGTTTGTTAGATCATTGTTTTTGTTTTTTCGTTCTCTTGTATGTTTTTTTTCATTCTCTGTCTCATAGGGTGTTTTTGTACTTTTATCCTCTCCTTTGAGAGTTTGTTTTATAAACCGTTTACCGATATAAAAAAAGGAAAAAAGATAGAGTTCGCCTCAGTTTCAGTTATGAATAAATAATTATTTTTGAATCTTTGTTAGTATGAAATTATAAATGATTTAACCTCTTATCCTAACATAAACTGAATAAATATAATTATTATTATCTTTTTTGATACAAACATGTGTCGAAATCCTAGCTTGTAACAGCCTAGGACCCGCAAGTCAAATAGTTTATTTACATACATATACATTGAGGGCTAGTGTTCAGGAAAGAGGCTTTGTCTCTTGTCCCTAACCTAGGGCTTTTGGCACCTGACCGCACCAAAGTGGTCTCTTACACCACCACTTATTAAAATAATTTATGAAATTTAGTTGATTGAATTTGTTAAAAATTTGCTTATTAAAAATGAAAAATATAAATTTTAAAAAAAAGTTTAATACAATAAGTGTGCGTGGCTTGACAGTGGCAGCGACAACACGTGATTGCCTATTGTAGCGGAATAGAAGGTGTTGAAGGGTACGAAATAGAAGGTATGGGGAGTTAGGGCTTGAAAAACATGCGTGGGAGGCGGCGCACTGGTGAAGCAGTGAAGCCGACGATGAGAACCAAGGTGGTTCCAGATGGTGTCGACGTGGTATCACAGTGCCGGTTTGGGGAGTTCGCATGCGCTCGGAGGGCAAGGTGAAGACGGTGCGGGTCAGAAGGTTATTTCGAGTGGATGGTTGTGTCTCTTGGCCGACGGGTGATTAGAACAACAACACAGGTAAAAGGTGGCTGACGTTGAAGCGGATATGAGGCTGGTGTTGGGCGGTGTTGAGAGGGTTGATTCCGGATGAAGGCGAGTTATGGCGAAAGCAAGTCCGAGTCAGGTGCTGGATGAGAGTGATGATCCAGTTGCTGTTGGCGAGTCAAAAAATGGGAAAGGAGGAGACCGTGTGGTGGAAGAGAAGGAGGGTAGGGATCAATTAATGTCAAAAAATGAAGGGGAAACAGTCAATGAGGGGCTCGACAATTGGCGAGTCAAAAAATGGGAAAGGAGGAGACCGTGTGGTGGAAGAGAAGGAGGGTAAGGATCAATTAATGTCAAAAAATGAAAGGGAAGCAGTCAATGAGGGGCTCGACAATCTTATGGAGAGAGGAAAGACCTGCGGAGGAGGGTGGCAGAGCGGGAACTTTACTTTATTGGTTTTACTGCT
>JAYMTK010001872.1:0-15197 GCA_036897405.1 Pelargonium myrrhifolium | reverse complement strand
ATCAAACCATTAGGTCGAACACGTCTCTTGTAATGGTTGACTCAATACCGTTAGTCGCTCGCTCATAAGTTAGGCCTCAAAGTCAAGGTACATGTGACCCCTTTACAGTAACATGCCTAGGGGCGCAATCGTGTCGGACGTAGTTGTCGACGCGTTTACCTTGAACCCCAAATGGATCTGACCAATAGGCAATTTTGGGAAATTAAGATGACTTGGTTAGCGTAATAATCATAATACCATTCCATAATACATACGTCGTAAGTTAATTCATGGAAGATTGATTTGCATCCCGAACTGCCTCTTTTGTATTTGCTTGCACTGTTTTGTGGTGTTTATTTTATTGCTTTTATTATTGTTTTCGTGTGACAATACTCTTTGAATCAAAATCGTTTATTGCTTTCATAGGATTAGATTAGTTTGTTGGGAATTTATGTGCTAACTATCGAGTCCATGAGGATCGATATCCGGACTTCACCATCCTTTATTACTTGCACGACTCCGATATATTTTCCGGGAGACTGTGACACTTGTCATCCTATCCACATGTTAAAGAAATTTCTAAGTTTGAAATTCTATAAGTCTCAATTCTACTTTCCCTTGTCTATGGCCAATGTACGTCTCCAATATCAAGGTTCATCGGCGATGTCCGTCAGACCTATGACTTGCCAAGGTAAATACACCAAAGAACAGAGTACCCAGGGTGTTTCCGAGACGCCGCCTCGGACGTGAGAATAAGATCTCGGTCGTAATACACGAATCTCTATAGAGCTCTTTAGAGAGAGAAAGCTAGGGAGAGTAATAAATGAAAGAATTAAATTCCCAAACATCCCTCGTGCGTCGAGGTGTACGCCGACGCCACTAGAATCCTCTACCAAGGGGTAACATCTTAGGTTTTCAAGTCTCGTGGCCTTGCTTTGCTGACGCGTTGTGCACGGCGCCGGGAGAGTCAATGTGTTTCCGTACAATCCTTATAATCAGGAACGTTAGAAGAAAACCGTAGAAGCCTCTACCGGACGTAGTAGTGTTCTGGGGGTTCAAGACTTATTAAAGGCCATTGTGCTTTTTTGGCGAAATGAATAGCATCCAAGATGACTTAACTTGGGTGCGCACTTTGGAATCCAGCGTGCGGTCGATAGACATGGAGTGTGTCTTTGAACATGGCATGCGGTTGGGAGAGATGGCGCGCGCCCTTGGGCGCGCATGGCAGACATGGAGCGTTATGGACTTAGGCATCTTAAGGCGGTGTTGGGCCACTACCCATCGGTAACTTTCCCCTTTCATATTGATACAAAAGACAACAATTATATTAGCTATTAAATCTATGCGTCGTTGTTATGCTTAAAAATGTAGTACACCCAAACATTAAACTGAATAGAAAAGGAAAAACACAAAATATTTTGAGTCCCAAATTTAAATTTAAAGCTTTGATATATTCAACGATTTAGTTATTGATCATATATATGTGTCATTTTCTCCCTAGGAACTGGAGATAATTAAAAATAGTAAACTATGCAACAATTAAGCTACTTGTATTGGATGCACGATCATTTCTCGTAGCTATAACCAAATTTGTTACATATATATATAATGAATGAATTAAGTTGTACTAGCAAAAGATCGAGAAGCAAATTAAAAACACCATATGATGAAAATGAAACCAATTCATGAATATTTTCTCTATACCCTAGTTTGTTTAGTGTTGGCGACCTCAATCCAACCCGCGGCGTCCCAGACGCAAGCGCCGCAACAAAGCGGTGGAGGCGGAGGCGAATGCGTTGTTACAGACCCCAAAGTGAAGGAAATATGCGCGGCAACAAGTAATTTCAAATATTGCGAATCAAACTTTTGGGGTGTGTATGGAGAAAGTCTGGGAGCTGGCAAGGGATCTCCCCAAATGTACGTTTTGTCGGCGCAAGCGGCGTCAATGATGAATGGAACTATAGCCGCTGCGTTGGCGGCGTCAATGTTGGATCCAAAGGATAAGAAATGCACGTCAGAATTCATTCTAGCGACGGGTGTGATTGCTGAGGCGACACCTTTTATTTATGAAAACAATTTTGCGGGTGCTAAAGAGAAGCTTAGTATGGCACGTATGTATTTTGATAGTTGTGAGGACATTACCAAAGCTGCTAACCCTCCTCCATTTAAGGATATCATTGCCGAGCTTCGTATCACGCTTGACGTTTGCAATTCCATTGCTGATGCTGGTGCTGGTGCTGGTGCTGGTGTTGGAGCTGGAGCACCCACCGACGCCAAGCCCAAACAAACTTAGTTATGCATGTATATATGCTATAAACAATAGTGGAGCTAGGGTGGGCCGTAGTAGCTAAGGGTCCACCTTAGCTTGAAAAATAACATATTTATAATGTTTGAATTAATGTTAATGTTCTATTCAGTAGTGAGTGATCTTCTCATACATTTAAGACATGAGTTCGTATAACTTTTTTACATTATGAAGTTGATTCAATTTTCATTTAAGAGTATAAATTAAAGGAAATGTGTCTCTTCTACTTTCAAAGGCCAACTTCGGCCCCGGGTTACAAATGCAATTGAAGTAATACTAATGCTTCATAATTCATTTGTTGTGAAACAAACCAGCTAGATGGTTGTTTGCATGAAGTGTGAGTGAAGATTTGAGGGCAGTGAGTTTCCGGCGAGTACGAGAAAAATTGAGTTTATGTTTCTTATGTACATTACATATTGTGCAAGTTCCTCTGCTGTTAATTGTTGACCAGTTCCGAGCTTGTTTGTTTATTCTACTTCATCTTGGTAAATCACGATAAGTAGGTGATGACGGAACATATCTGCGCAACATAAGAGAGGTCGTTTCTTGACGGAAATACTTTGAGAAATTTATGTGCAACACGGTTATACTTCAAACTTCACAGAGTATTTGCAAGTACTCCAATAAAGTAAATCAATTATTATCAAAATATTAAAATAAAATTTATTGTGAGAAAAAAATAAAATTACAAATTTACAACCAAACCAACACATGAAATGGAAAGAAAAGAGTAATGAACCAGGAAGCTACGCAAAGCAGCAGACCCAATTCCGACGAGTCGAGCCCATGCCCTATCTGCCTCGGAACTTTGCTCCAAGAATCCTATCTCGATCGATGTTTCCGTACGTTTCCTCTCTCTCTCTCTCTGTAATTTGCTTCTGAACCCATTGTTTGGTTTCCCAGAAAATTGAAACTTTAAAGGAATTTTCTGTCAATTGCTCATGTATCTGCTTCTGGGTTTTTCTCAGCAGGATCTGAAAGTTTACATTTTTAACCTCTGTAGTTTCAGTATTTTAGCAGAACCAGTGAGTAATTTCGAAATAAATGATAGGGAAGCCTAAGAGGATGTAGATTAATAGACTCCTGAAGGATATTATGTTGAGTAGTGCGCCATTGTTGGTTATTTTTTTAGTTTGGGAGTTTCGTGAATTAGTAGAATGATATTGTGCTGAAAGCAATAAGATAACGATAGATAGAAGAGAAGCCAAAACAATTGTAAATGGAACTTTGAACTTCCTTACAATCATTGACTCGTGTGCTTAGTTTGCAACTATTTTGGGGATTGCAAATATTTTTGGCATTTTCACACACGAGGTTGTGGGAAGTGTGGTTTAGACTCCAAAGAATTTGGTTCCTCAATCTGTTATAAGAGAAACCATTAAGAGCCAAGTGGAACTTCAATCATTGTGGTATCGTATACAATGTGTACTGCAACAATGGTTTCTGAAATTCATTGCATTTTCTATCTTCTTTCATCAACTCACGTTGTGGTGGAGTTTTGATTTCTCTTGGTAGTCTGATCTGGGGTAGAATGGGATGAGGATTCGATTTTGTTGACCTCGGGAACAATAGATCTGAGTTCGATGGGCGGTGCTTTATGTTAACCATATATTTCTCTTAGGCTTACTATTCTTGATTCCTTGTGTAGCAGATAAATTTTGCTACAATTGCATTGTACAATGGACTAAAGTTGTTGCTAACAAGCACTCTCACCACCCTTCATCTGTGAAATGTCCTCTATGCAAGGTTTGTTTTATTTACTAATATAGAGAAAAAAAGCAATGCTAAGTTCATTTTGGTATTATTCTTCTTTTACTCTCATTGCATTCTACCCAATGAGAAGAGAAAAACACATATGCACACCAAATGTCGCTACTTTCTATTATCATTTGTTGCTTTTCAAGCCTGAGGTTAATCATCATAGAAAAATGGTACTCATATTCTAAAATTTGCAGAGCAAAAACTATTCAATCATACATGGATACGATGGAAACTCTTTTCAACAGCATTATGTTAATCAAGATTTTGGGGACAGGTATTTTTCGCATTAAATTCTCATTCCTCATCGTTGTTTATAAATTGTTAGCTTCCTTTGTTTACTTTAATATCAACGTGATCTGCAGTTTTACTTTATCAAGAGAACACAAGTATCGGTTACAATGCTATTACATTGAACCAGGTATTCTGCTGCTTCTCATTTCTTCTCTGGCTGTTTTCTCTTTGCTGTATGTCCTCGGTGTCACCTTATATATGGTTTTCAGTCAATTCGATGTGCAATCAGGTCCCCTGAATGATACTTTCAATGTATCACGGTATTGGAAGTGCCGTAAATATCTTCACCCTAACCGATGGGTCCAAACTTGGTTGAGAAGGGAACTTCAAGCTCTCGTGCAGGTGTGTGCTAGTTTATTTCTTGCTTATACTAGGAATGTTCTTATGCCATAAGTGATATGCATTTCACTGTCACGTTTTACATGTCAACTAGGCATGCCAAGACTAAATTCATATTGATATAGGATCCGTTTTCGAAAAGAAAAAAAAATGAAACGTTTGGGAACTGTTGGTCATAGAATTCCATATTGGTGGCAACTGGCAAGTGAACTATGCTTGTATTAATAATACTCCCTCCGTCCAAAAATGAGTGTCTTGGTTTCTATTTTGAGAAAAATTAAGAAGTTAATTAATGTTGTGCATTTTTTTTCTTATAATCCCATGAACATGTGTTGTAACAAACTCGAGGGATATTGACTTACTTATTGTAGGGATGTTATTGGTAATTCATGCATAACTAACTTATTAAAAAGAATTTGGGTTGGGGAAACAAGGTGGCAAGAGTTAGTGGAGAAAACGGATGCTCTGGTAGTGGTTCAGACTTTGCAGACGAGAGGGGAGGATTTCAGTGCATTCGGTCTGATTACCAATGATATTATAGCTTTTTCAGCTCAGTTGTTAGCGTAGAGTTTGCAATTGCTAGGAGGTTTGCGAACCGGGTGGCCTATGCTCTGGCTAGGTCCTCAGAGTCTGAGTCAGGCTTAGTGGAGTAGGTTGGTTTGTCGTCCCCTTCGGATATAGATGTCTGTTTGGCGAATGACGTTTAGTTATTGAATAAAGTTTTGAGGTAAAAAAAAAAATTACTAAAAAGAAAACAAGAGCTCATCTTGAGACGTAGAAAGTAATAACTTTTATATAAGTTAGCTATAACCGCTTGCTTTTGTTACGTCAAAGGCACACAAAAGGCTCATAGGATAGAGTCTGAGAACTACCAACATTATCCTTAAATTTTGCAAAGAGTCGAATAGCAATCTTGTTTTGAAATGCAGGGAGTATATAATTTGGAACGCGCAGAGTTGTTTCAATCATAGAAGCTTGTAGTCAGTTTTGGCTTTTCACTGTCATAGGTACATTAATCCCCGTTCCTTTGCTATTTCATATCCATGTAGGACGAAGATGTTGATATTATTGTACATCACATTCAGGGCACTATGGATTCATTCTTGAGAAGGTAATGTTTATTACTCTTCCCATCTAACAATTTGATTCTTTTTATGTCGGTGATTGAAATGAATGATCTTCCACAAGCTGAAACTTAATTTGCACGAAATGCTGTATTTTTTCCCCACAGAAATGAGCAAAAATTTCAGATAAAAACAGCCGACACAAAACAGGAAGAGTTTAAGGCTTTAGTATGTGATGCAGCGAAACCTTTCCTGGCAGCAAGAACAGACCGATTCGTGCTTGAGATGGAACTATTTCTTGCATCGGGACTAAACATCGAGGCATACGATGAAATTTACATGCAGCGCCTGGCTTGGAACCCTAGGGAAGGCACGGCCAATACCGTGGGAGAAGAATCTGGTGAGCTTCCGCCCGTGATTCCATACATGCATATCTTTGATGACGACTCTGACGAAACCGATCAGTGAATATGCTAGTATGTGTTTTGAGATGCGCAAACGTATTTTAGAAACTTGCGGATGTTACGTTTTTTCTTAACATAGACTGATATTTATATTTTATTTAAATACTTGTTGAATAGTCGGGATCTTTTTATTTTAATCAGGATTTGGTTTTAATAGCATGAATGTGATGTTAATTTTTGTGTTTTAGATACATATATGATTATCAATGTTGATATGCAAACATTATTTATTTATTATGTGTTTCATAAAATTATTAGAATCATTTGTTGTGAAATTTAATTACGAGGAATGCTCATGTTTATGGGTATTTTGGTAAAATTAATAAATATTTATTTCATTGTGATATATAAAACAATTATACCAAACATTGGAATAAGTATTATGGCTAGAATATTAATTTTTTTTCTAAGTTTGTACCAAACGTACATCTCTTGGAATGACTATTCAGGTTAGAAAATCATTCGGCCTAAAATAGTTATTCCATTATATTCATTTCCTGCGTACCAAACGTAACCTTACTGCAAACAACCATCTAGCTGGTTTGTTTCACAACAAATGAATTATTACATCAATTACATTTGTAGCCAGTGGCCGGGGCTGGCTTTTGAAAGTAGAAGAAACACATTCCCTTTAATTTATACTCTTAAATGAAAATTGTGAGAGAAGATTACTCACTACTGAATAAAACATTAACATCAATTCAACTATTATAAATATGCTATTTAATTAATTATCATATTGCATAAATGTATTAATGTCAACTACCACAGAAATGTTATATGCAAGTTGCTAATAGTTAATGTTAAAACACAATGAGCTGCTAAATAGAACAAACTTTAAACAAGAAGCTACCAACTACACCAAAATAAACCATATTCATAAGAAACCAAAATGCTAAAGCAGAGAGAAAAACAATTGTACTTGCAAGTTTGCTAAATCTCATATCATTCCCATGGAGTTTCATTTCATTCCATGGTTGAACTGAACACAATTACAATGCTATCTACTGAGAGACAATAATAGGTAGTACCTCATCTACCACTTATAATATCCATTTTTCTTCAGCTACATGTAAACATAAACCAGTGGCATTTCCTTGGAGAGCTTCCTAGTATTACAATATTATAGTATTTATTGTAAACCTACAAAACTGATAAATCCATAGGTACTTCTTGCAAAAGAGCTTTGGTAGAACTCTCTCTCTCTCTCTCTCTCTCTTCAATGTAGGGCTGCTCCACGCTACAACTATTACTGTCACGTTCTCGATATGTATTTCGAATCATTTAATCTAGTTTTTTCATTGAAGTTAAGTATCACTGTTAACGAACGTGATATCTTCTTTTGCTATATGCATCTGCCCTCTATCTCTTCTTCCATTTGTTTGTGTCCGGTCTGGCTGGCCTCGCTGAAAGAAAAACAAATTTGTATTTCAGTCTTTTACTCCCAAAATGGTTTCAGCCACATCCATAATAATGCAAGACTACAACAGTCATCGTGTGAAAAATAATAGAGTAGCGGATTTATTACCTTCCTCAACACGAATGCCAAGTATAGATAAGCTACTTCCCATTCATCCTGGGATAATGTGCCTAGATTTCATAAAGAAAGAATATACGTGAGATATGCATGAGCTATGGAATGAATGAGTGGATAGGTATCCGTAGATGCGAAAACCCATCAACTTCTTTGATACAATGATATCAATATCTAGACTAGAAGATGCTGAAAGTTTGCCAAGTTGGAGAAGAAGAAAAATATACTATGCAACGAACTTACTTGGGTCTTGATTACCATCACCCAAAGCGCCAAGCCTTCTCATGAGCTCAATGTAGTCTGGTCTTTTCATATACTCGTGTACAAATTCATGGGAGTTCTTCACAAAAACTAGCTCTAAATCATACTGCATAAGTTGAACACAAATAAGCTTTCCAGACTTAACAAGTTTATAGGCCATCGAGAAAAGCAAAACATTTCAAATAACTTCTATACAATATGAAAAATTAAAAAGGTAATTGTTGCAGATGCATTTCGTATTTTTAAGAACCAAGGATAAGAGGAAGATGCTTGAAGATAGGTGGATACATGTAAAACCTAAGCATTAAATAGGACAAAAACAAGCTGCTGGACTAGAAAACAATGTACTTATAACCTAAATTGTACCTCTTCTGCCAAAGATTTGAACACATGAAAGGGGACAATCCACTCAGGACAATCAACAGCATCCTGCCACAAAGAACTCACATTTCAGCACTAACCAGCAATTATCTGTGGCTCAAAGAAAGCAACTAAGCTATACGGCAGATGTCTAGTAACAAGGTCACTCGGAGTACAGCAAAAATGTAAGGAAAGTAACAAGAATTCTATTATTTTTGCATATGAAATTGTGAGATCAGAGGCCTATAGAACACATAAGACACATACAAACTGGGTCACTCCGACAAATTTTTTAGACAAATGGACATCAATGACGGAAGCTACACAGCAAAAACATAACTTTTCATAAACCGCCATTGAAGAGATGCAAAACACAATATGAGAACAGAAATTCAACAAAATAGTACCTCTAGGTGAAACTTGTACTTGATGCCAAAAGGACTGGATGATTTGAATTTCTGAACAAGATCATTAACCATTTGTCACATTCAAGATAACTCCAACAATACAAATTATCTGAAACCAAACAACTGCAGCATTGGGAAAGAACAAACCTTTTCGGAAAATTCATCATCAAAGCGAATCCAGTAAACACTATTACCAAAGGCAAGTCCCTCAGCTGCATAATCATGGCGAAATTAGCATCTTCCAACAGGAAACACAAAAAAGTGAACTTGGAATTATCTTAATGCATACATGTATAGAAGAAAATTAAAATTTAACAGCACAATGTTCTGTAATAATATTGAAGTGCCTAAAAAGTAAAAACTAATAGAAAATGAACTTGACCGAAATAAAATTTGACAATTTGTCTAGATTCATCCCTTCAAATTCATCCTCGCAAAACACACATAGCCTAATTCCCTATCCTCTCATCTGTTGTTTATCTGGGTAACCCACTATCTTATAAATTGGGTTTTTTGATAAGCTTCAACAGGGATTCTATACTCTCAACCAAGTCATGAAAAATATACTGTTGATAACCCTGACCTCTCACCTAAGTTCCAAAATAAAAATATCATGTCTCTTGAGAATAAGCATAAGAAATGGAAGTTTAAACTCCTTAATCTTATAATTGACATCCATAAGATATATATATATACATATAAATATATATATTATCTTTCTTACAAAATATGACAATGCAAGAGCATCTAACTTATGATTTATGTGTCAAAAATATAACAATATATTAAGAGATATAAACCTTCTCTCAGCTTTTTAATGATAACATTAGCATCTGGCATTGTTCCGATGAAGGTTCCCCCAGGACGAAGCAATGATGATACATTGGCCAAGGCTCGCCGTGCACGAGCCTCAGTAGACCAGGAGTAATGCATTGCAAACTGCAAAATTTAATGTATCAATGGTTCAGAATTACAAATTTTGTATAATTCACAAATAGCAAACACACACACACACACAGAAAATATTTCATGGCTGCTTCAAAACAAGTACAAGTGGACGAAAAAAAAAAATGAATGAAATTCAAGCTAGGGACCAGTTTGTTATTTAAATACATGCTATACTAAGAAAACATGCACCAAAGGGCAAAAGGAATTCATAGTCAGAGTAGTAGGAATCAACAACTTTAAAGAAGAAAAGGGAATGGATCTTTAAGGCGATTTGAAGATATTAAAAAATATATATGCAATATTTTGAAGAAAATATAGAAGTTTATGGCCCAGGTATCCCTCCTACGCAAACGAAACCCAGCAAATAAGTCATGGAATAAAATACAAGATTTTCTTCAATCAATTTAATAGACATTAACAATTAATGATAACCAGCTTATACTTTTGTTAGCTGATTATGAGTCAATGCTGTAATATATTTTCCAAACCCTACTAAATCATGATAACTAATTTAATGAGCAGAGAGATAATCTACCTGGCAACTGCAAATATCAAAAGGTGCATCATCCGCCAGAACTTTGTCCAAGCGAACCTGAAAAACCCATCAGAGAACAGTTCAAGGTTAATTATGCTAATGTGTTCATTGACACTGTTAATATGACTAGGCTGTCTGTAATGCAAAGACTAGGTTGTCTGTCAAAAAAGCTATTTCCCAATCAACTAGTTTCGAGCTAGTGTTACCTCAAAACAATCTCCGCACATGAGGCGGGCAGGAAATGTGAATTTTTTACGACGTTGATGATGGTCTGCATCACCATTATAACGTGTACGGCAGTCTTCTATCTGAGCATAGATGTTGAACACAAGGATCAGAGACCAAACGTGAATGAAAAAAGGGCAAAAAATTCAGATGACAAAAAAGTTTAACCATCATTAAGGACCTGATATTGATAAAGATGTCGTAATTCTATTGAAACCCATTAAAAAATATTACTTAAAAGCATCATGAAGGATGGTGTTCTAATACCTGATACAAAAGAGGGAATAACAAAGGATTTTCTCCATATACAGGGAAAGTTTATGAGTGGGTATATCTAGCAATCTGGCTTGAGCAAGTGTACCTTGCCAATTATACAAATCATTTTAGATGAAACTTTGGGCTTTTATTTAAAAGGTAAGCAATAGATGGAGTTTTGTTTCTGAAGTAACCGAATCAAACAAACAAATCTTTTGGGTTCTATTGGGTGTAGTGAGCTACAAAATGAAGATAGTGTTCCTCCTTTCCTCAATCACCTCAAACCCAGAGGCAGACCAGACTCAATACCCGCCCTCTTGTATGATAACAAATGGCTTCACCAGTTGAACTGACTACTATTCACAACCAACAAAATTAACTTCAATGGTCAATCATTTTAATTTTTACCTATCAAATGGAACTCAGGATATTCAACTCCAACTGGCAAAGAAAAGCACCTAGTGCATGCACTAAATCGTAGACATTCAATTCCATAGTCCAGCCAGGATACATTAGTCAGGACTCGTACAAGCAATCCAATTATAAAGTTATCCAAGCAGCCTCTTTTTACAATCATCTTTACAGTAAGTATTAATTCAACCATAGTCCAAGAAAAACTATACTAATGAATAAGGAATGAGTTTCTTTTCATACCGAGCCATCAGCTATATCAATGCCAACATAATATCCCACTTTTGCCTTGTCCCATTTGATGAGATCACCACCCTAGTGCACATAATAGAACATTAATGTCAATGGAAGAAAGAAGGGGAAAAAAGGTCGCCAAGATAACAATACATGAGGGCTATAATACCTTGCCACAGGCAAGATCAAGAACAGCATCTCCTCGACGGGCATAAAGCTGAATTAAGACACTCTTAATCTGTTTGATGATAAACAGAAATCAAATAAATTATAAGCAATTCAACAACCTGATAAATTCATAAACGTTTAGTATATTCCAAAACATCAGAAGATATACCCAGTTGTTGAGTTTCTTTAAGTGTATGATAGGACTTGCTTCTCGTTCTTCTAAAGTTTGATTTGTCCTTGCACTGTAATGGTCAGCAACTTTCCGTGCAAAGACCTTGGTGCTCTCATCCTCCAAAAATTGTCCATCTCCTAACACCATTACACAAAACATTCAATAAGTAAAAACCCTCTTAGATTGTTCAGTAACAAAACTGGTTTCAAAAGAAAAGCACTAGCTAACTTTTACACTTGCTCCCCAAAACAAAAGATAATGGCTCTACATAAATGAGACAAATGCAACAACTAAAATGGCTTGAGGTTATTTTTCTCATTGACTATTACAATAAATACCAATGTGGCAATGTGGCAATGTGGCAATGTTCCTTACGCAGGTTATTGGTTCAACAAAGAGAATCAAGTGATGCACAAGTAGAGTACATCACTTTTAATTAATGAACCTATCCTTAGGTAGCAAGGCTTTTGGTTGTTAATGAGGAGATTTAGAGAACGGTATACTTCTCTGGAAGACCAATGACTTAAAAAGTCAAATCCTTTAGCTGTAGTATTCTGACAGATTTAACCAGCTTAATTACTTCCCCTTAAACATAAGGGATAAACCCAATTGTCAACAAATAAGATCACTATTATAATCGAGCCTGGGTGGTAATAATGGTTACTAAACAGAATGTCTGAACTCCTCACTTTTGATCCAGTGTAATAAACTTTTTTAATAAACTCATAATCAACAAATGCTTCAGGAAATGTTCTCTTTCTCACTGTTACCTCAGCTACTTAGCATCCGCAAAAGGAACTTAATTTTAGTTATCTAGTAAAACCAATACAACACGGAGCAAAACTATACAAATTTCTACTTCTCTTACAGTCCCCTATGCTTTCTCACCACCAAAACCAATACCAGAGCTTACAGATCACAAAACCCAGGTCCAAAAATCACCCCCTTAACTACATAACCCACAAAAAACCTTGAAATTGAATATCCAAGTTCAGATACAATAAGGGTTGAAAATTTCTTCTTTCTTTTCATCCTTCCACAGCAATCAATCAATCCCAATAGGAGCTTCTGAACCCAAAAGAATCATCAAAAGTAAACAAATTGAGCCCAAAATTAAGATAATACAAGAAACCCAACAAAAATCGAGTATAACCGCGACGAGGGAAGCAAGGGGATTAGAGTAAAAACCACCTTCTGGGTTGTACTTCAATCTAGATTGAGGCGGCCCGACGGAGGTGGATGGTGATTCCGAGTACCCACGTTTCATGGCTAATTAGCAAAATGCCCCAATTAGTTAGCACCAGTTTCGTGGGTTGGTAGGAGGGGATCGAATCAAAGAATTGATATTGATTTTTTGAAATCAAAGAGAACCGAAAAGGGGGGTTTTGCTTTTCTGGATTGGTAGCAGAGAGAGACGGAGAGGAAGAGATAGAGGAATCAATAAACTGAAAAGGAACAGATGAGAGAAGAGAAGGCTAAAAAAGGTATATTTGTGTCTCTGTCTCTGTGAGATTTTGGGTGGTGGCTTTTGTGTTTGTGGAACTATGACGCGGCCCAGAAGGTCGAACCAGAAGGCATTTTATTGGAGAAGACCTGTTGATTATGCTAGACTCGCCACCACCCGATTTCTTTTTCTCTCTTTACTTTCTTAAAGATAGCCTGATATGTATAAAATTGAACCTGACACATCTGAAGAAAAATACAAGTATTTTAAACCACTTGATCTTATTACTGATGAGTATTGGTGTTAGCCTGCTAGGTATAAAATTGAATTTGGGTACAACATATAAGGGTTAATGACAACTAAGACTATCGGGTCTTTATGGTCGGGTAATCCGCCCATATATGAAAGTGGCCACGTTTGTTTCGGGTTGAAGTTTTGCAGTTCATGAACTACTTTATGAGTTATGTGGTTTTAAATGATTGTAAATTGCATGGGGCTACAAGCGATTTGGCGGGTTACATGCAATCTCCCCTCCTTAATAGAGTCTAAGGGAAGATCACTGTGAAGATCTTATTATTGGTTTTAACTTGTGGGGAGGGAGCATGAGGAAAGTCCTATTGCAAGGATCTTACGCCGTTTCTTCGTAAACATGAGAGTATGTTGCGGGGGATCTTGCATTTGCTTTATTGGAGAAATGTGAGGAAAGTTTGTTAGAATGCCCATTTTATCTCGTTGATGAGAGCAAGTAAAGATCGTTAAGAGGGTATTGCCCAAACTTATTGAGAGGTCGTTCTTATTCTTAGAAGTGAGACTTTTTTTTAATCATATTTTCATACACACGTCTGTCTCCTCGAGTTGTGCCTTGGCACTCCATGCAAGTTCGACTCCACAAACTCATGGTATGTCTCCTAACTTCAAGGTGCTAGTCCTTCAAGACCTCTCAAACTAGAGTCGTCTATTCCTCCAAACCTCTATTTTTGGGCTTCTAGTCCATCATTCTCAAGTCAATTGGGCCTTTTGTCCTTCAAGATCTTCAGACCACAAATTGACTTTGGGAAGTTATGCCGTGAGTGGTAGACTCCCTCGAAAGGTAAAGAACATGGCTCACATGATATGCCGTATTGGTAAGCATTTGATGGAAGTCTAATGTTAGGTACACCTAATTGGTAACCGCCAAAATTCACCTTATTGCTCCACTTCGAACTGTAACTCAATATCCCATGATTAATGATACTATCGCCACCATGACATGTTGACATCATTTCTACCTCACCAAAAAAAACTATGTCGTCATCTCATCATTACATGATCACTTCCTTATCATTAGATCATTCATATAAGAGTCACATCAACATGATGTAAATATGACACTGTCATGGCCCACATGACATTATCATCTACCAACAACGTAACAACATGTTACTCCTAATCTTCACTTTATGAGTAAATACTCTCCCTACCCAAAGGGTAAGAAAACTTGAATTTATTTTACAAACTTGCTATACAATATCCTCTATAAATTCCCAATCTTGCTTATTTGGTAGTGCCCATTTCACTTGATAGATATACTTATTCTCAAGTATGATGTAAAATTTGAGGCACACGCTATGTTTTTCGGTGCAATCTCGTTTGTGATGAGCATGCCCAAAGTTCAATAGTCCAAAAGTTCTCAAGAGAAGCTCATCGCCGAAGTTCAAGCTCAAATACAAGACTCCTATTTTTCTTTGGATTCGTGTACCTCACATCATCACCTTATTTTGACCAAGTCAAAGTGACGCAACAACAATGAATCACCAATGCGTTTGCCTCACAATTTTATTAGAAAGTCGGACAATCAATTTCATGTTCCGGTTAATTTTAACTTTGAATGACTCGATATATTTTTTGGCAACATCGAAACCATCGCAAATTGTAAATACCTTTTTCGTCTCAAAATAATTGATCAAAATCTATATATCTATCTAGACATACTATAAAAGCAGAACCAAGAAAGAGGTTTATAATGCGTATTAGAGCGCCACCTCATCATTCTATTTTTTT
>JAYMTK010001871.1:0-15198 GCA_036897405.1 Pelargonium myrrhifolium | reverse complement strand
GCGGTGGTGGACCTGAGTCGGTGGAGAGGAGAGGAAGAAGAGGGTTAAACATTAAAAATTAAAAAATATGAAGAGTAAAATAGTAAAATTGCATTAAACTATATTTTTAATTTTTTTAAAAATTTAAAACTAACGGAGTTAGTTAGTATTGACGGATTTTATCAACAAGTTAACGGAATGGACATCGCGAGAACAAAACACTAGCCTATGACCCCCGCAGAACAAAATGAAATTCAAGGATCTCTATGAAATAAGTGAGGTAGTTTAGAAACCCTTGAAAGACTTTTTTCTTAAAAGTAAAATAAAACTTTAAAATATTCATGTTCTAAACGTATAAAATACATGATATTTATGTTCAATTACCTATATTTCTAACAACTAGGACGAGGTACAGTACGACAAGAGTACGCGTAAAGTGATTTGTACGTAATTTTTGACGCAATCAATTATGATAGTTGAGTGGCAAAGTTGTAATTTGCAGGAAAATAAATGTGGGTGTAAAGTGTAAACAATCAAAAGCTTGCAAGAAAAGGGCACTAGAGTAGACTAGTAGCATTTGAAGATAAATACATATACATATACAGATACTGATATGCATGCATATGCATACGCTGAGAGTTGACAATCAACACTCCAACCATTCAACTCGAAATTGGTCGAGTCGGGTTCACCATCCAAAAACTGGGTCGAAAATATCCGAAAAAAAGAAGAAGAAGCATTTTATGTCTAAAATCCTAACTCATTCCTAGCCCGAAGATCCTATAAGATCCAATTATGACTAGGGTACAACAACACGAACCCGACCCGACATTTAGTAAGCTCTTATGCTTATGCATATTTAGATGCAGTGAAGAAGAGAAGAAGGCCCGTCCCATACTCCCATCCATCCCACTATGAAAAATGGAAAAGGCCATAATACATACATATATACGTACAAACGATATAAATAAATAAATAAATAAGATGCTCCTCCTCATCGATACACGACAACCTTAACGTGATCTCTTTCTCTGCTTTCTCTTTCTGCCTTCTCCAATCTCAACATCCTCTCCTCATTATTTCCATTATTTTTATTGCCACCTATTATAATACTCAGTTTCATTTAATAATATATTTATATTTTATAAGATAATATATACTCAAATATTTTTTATATATATATATATATATATATTTTTTTTTTCATTTCTCTTTATTGAAAGATCAGCAAAAGACCTCACTATTTTCACTCTCTTCACTGTCATTTCATTCGATTGCAAAGAAGGAGAAGATACCATACCCTTTCTCAGAGATTCTTCAATCTTCACCAAAACAAGAACAAATAAAAAAGAATAAAACAGAGTAGCTAGGAAGAGTACTGATGGGAGAATCTGGCAACCACCCTCCTCCGCCGCAAGCACAGGCGGGGCCGCCACCTCCGCCGCCTCTGGCGGTGTCACGGGGACCCACCTGGACTCCAGCAGAGCAGCTCCATCAGCTCCACTACTGCATCCACTCCAATCCTTCATGGCGTTCGTCTTCCTCTCTCTCTGCCTCTGCTTGCATGCTTTATTTTATTTTATTCTCTTGTGACTTGGGATTTTAGCTTTTCCGATCCTTTCTGCAGAATGGGTTTGGTTTAAATATGTCTATTTCTTCGAATTCTTTTGGTTTTCTGCCGAAAAGCTGGGTAAAGTTGAGATTTTTAAGTTGAAAATGGTGTGACCTTTTTAGTATTTTTTTCTGGGTTTTCTTGCATGTCTATTTCTGGGTGTGATTTGGGGCTCAACTGTTTTTTTTTTTTTTTTTTAAAAAAAGAAAAAAGAAAAGAATTTCATACTATTTTGCTGCTCTTTCATGGGATGGGGATGTTTTCATCTCAATTTGGTAGATCACCTCATTACCTTTTTTGGGGATTGGGATGTTGTCATTTCAATATGTTAATTTTTGGGGATAAATTCTGCTAATTAATCACTTTGATGAATTGATTTTTGTATTCTTTCAGCGGAAACGTTTATACTGGCTTTCCAACACTACATTGTGATGCTGGGAACTATAGTTTTCACTGCGAGCACTCTTGTTCCTCGGATGGGTGGGGACCATGTAAGTCTCGCACATATTTTCGTTTTCTTGGACCACAACACTTACATGGAATGAGTAATTAAAGTTTGGATCCATTTGTAACGTTGAACAGGGCGATAAGGCGCGAGTGATTCAATCATTGCTGTTCATGGCTGGAGTGAATACATTGCTTCAGACATTTCTTGGAACAAGGCTTCCTACTGTGATGAGTGCATCATTTGCGTTTTATCTACCAGTTTTGTCAATTATCAATGATTATTCGGACAGGAACTTCACCTCTGAGCATCAGGTATGCCAACTTCAGTCTGTATTTCACAAAACTCGATAACTTGGTATTGAGTTTGTTTGTGCATATTATTTCTATGCAATTATTCTCTTACGGAATTGAGCGTAATATGCGAGTATAGGAGTATAGAAGCATTGCGGACATAATTCCTTGTAAATTGGATAATTTGATTTCTGAAGGGAGAAACATACATGTTGTTTGTAGCAGGCACGAGTGATGTTATTTATTTTGGTTTCTTTCTATAGTGAATTGATGCTCTATGTATTGTGTAATGTTGAGCTTTTTCTTCATTATAGCATAATATGTTGGTGCAGATAAAACTAGAAAGCACCAGTGTTAGTGATTGTTCTGCATAGCTCCTGAATTGCAACATGAGACACTCTCATATAGTGTTCACTAGATTTTTGGATCTTCCACAATTCTCTTGTTTTTTCTCCTGATTTGTAACTGTACTGATGATTTATTGATGATTAAGATTTTGTGATGTTACCGCTCACCTTCAATACACTTTCTTTTTCAGCTTATAACTTATAATCTGAAGACATAAAATTTTAAAGGCCTATCATCAGTTTACCTTAGTATTGTGTTTCTCTAATTAGACTGCTCAACTGTGATTTGTTAAACTGTAGACACATAATTCAAAGATGAATCATTTTGGTGCTTGCAGAGGTTTGTTTACACTATGAGAACTATTCAAGGATCCTTGATTGTTTCTTCCTTTGTCAACATCTTCCTTGGATATAGCCAAGCATGGGGTAGCTTTACAAGGTAACATAATCATTGTATTCGATACCTTTTTTTTCTTCTCACTATACTTGTATTTTCCTGTGCTTCAACTATTTCCCTTGGTTGTTTTTTATCAGATACTTTAGTCCCATAGTTATGGTACCAGTCGTTTCTGTGGTGGGTCTTGGTCTATTTGCGCGGGGTTTTCCACTGGTAATTTCTCTTATTCAACACTCCCACGGTTAGGTGACCTTAAAAAGTTGAATTATCAAATACCATTGTATGACACTCGTTGTTTGATGCAGCTTGCAAACTGTGTGGAGATTGGCCTGCCCATGTTAATTTTACTGGTTGTTCTTCAACAGGTAATTTGATTTAGCCAAACTTACTCCTTTTTCTTTTTCTTTTTTCTTGTTTCAATTATCTTCTTTTTGAATGTAACGGAACTGCATATGTTTTCCTGCAGTACTTGAAGCGTATCCATCCAGCTGCCCACTTCATACTTGAGAGGTATGCTTTGCTCTTTTGCATTGCAATTGTCTGGGCTTTCGCTGCTATCCTCACCGTCTCTGGAGCTTACAACAATGTTCGAGAGCAGACTAAATTGAGTTGCCGCATAGATCGTTCCTTCCTCATATCATCTGCTCCTTGGTATTGTCTATATTATACGACTTTTGCTTGTTTAGTTGAATTACATACTTATTGACACATTATCTGGTGATGTTTCAAATTAGGGTTAAAGTTCCGTATCCGTTCCAGTGGGGTACTCCTATATTCCGAGCCAGCCATGTCTTCGGAATGATGGGAGCAGCGCTTGTTTCTTCCGCTGAGGTTTGACCAATTTTTCAAAATCTCGGTTTCAGAAAACAATCTTTTGATGTTTTTCAGTTTTGAGCACCTTTGCATTCCTACCTGATTAAAGAGTTGCCAAGTGCACAAAGCTGCATAGGTGTAAGGAGGGTCATCCACTTTAAAATTCCAACTTAATTACAGTTCATAGTTTTCTTTAGGAGAAAAAAGGTGAGCAGGTGCCAGTTAATTTAACAATTTGTAAAACAGAGGTAGTGCAATAAAATTAAATTGTTTTTTTTTTTCTTCTCGATAATGTGTACAAGTCTGATTTGAACATTAATTTCTTAACTCACCCGAATTATGGATCCTTAATATTAACTTTTCATGCAGTCAACTGGAGCATATTTTGCAGCAGCACGACTATCAGGTGCTACACCCCCTCCAGCACATGTTCTCAGTCGGAGTATTGGCCTGCAGGTATGTATATATTGCTGTTCCATTTACTCGTATAATATATATATATATATATATATTTATATATATTATGTAGCAGATACAAGGAATGCTAGATATAAGATATCTCTTAAGCCATGTAGAAAATTGAAATATATCTTGGTTGTTTTTCAATTCAGGGTATTGGCCTTCTAGTCGAGGGAATTTTCGGTGCTGCTGTTGGTACTACAGCATCAGTGTAAGGAAGAAATACTTATGATTATCGTTTTTTTTTTTTTTCCGCGAACTCATGATGTATAGTAGTATTACTATATCGGTTTGTAAGAATATTTGTTCATATCAGCTTCTGCATCTGACTGCTTGAACCATTTTTTAGTCGTTTGTAGCTTTAGGTTTGCATTTCAGGAGTTTTTACCTTCTTATCATAGAGCCACCTTTATGAACCTGAATACAATAACCTTCATGTTGAATAGTAATTCTTTCTTGCTCAAAATGATGGTGGTTGCACTTTTAAATGCTTATGTGATGAATTCTTGTTAGCACAGAACAAATATTCTAGGTGAGTTACTGAGTTCCATGTTTTAACCTATAAATCATGTTCGATTGCAGAAGTGAAGTTAAAATATGATGTGCCTAGCCTCTTCTTTCTTCCTTTTTCCTTTTCTCTTCCTGGTTGGTTAATTCTAATAGGCACTTTACGATTTGATTCTTTCAGTTTCTTCCAAGCCTACCTTTGAAAACCAACATCTTCTATAGCTTGCCGGTTTTTCCACTTTGATAACTATCTATCTAGACAATAGACAATACAAAAAGTGGATTTTAGAGGCAGTACTAATCTAGAAAGTTTTATTGCTTAATGTTTTGCAGTGAAAATATCGGTCTCCTTGGACTGACACACATAGGGAGCAGAAGAGTAGTGCAGATATCCACTGCTTTCATGATCTTTTTCTCTATATTTGGTTTATTTCTATCTCACAAACTATTGAAGATCTACCCACAGTTCTTTACTCCATTTTTCATTATACCAATTTGTGTCTCTCTCTTTCAGGGAAGTTTGGCGCCTTCTTTGCATCAATTCCTTTACCAATCTTCGGTGCCATATACTGTGTTTTATTTGGCATTGTTGGTATGTGGTCCTATATACCATTCTTGTACGAGATATTTTTGAAAGCCTCATCGACAAGTAGTTTCATATCTGTTAGTCTTTTCTTGCAGCTGCCACTGGTATCTCATTCATACAGTTCGCAAACAATAACTCCATGAGAAACCTCTATGTTCTAGGCCTCTCCATTTTCCTTGGGATATCAATACCTCAATATTTTGTCTCAAACACAAATCAAAATGGTGATGGACCAGTCGGAACAGATGGTGGATGGGTAGGTTATAAAATTTGATTTATTCTATTTATTTTCGTTGTTCACATTGGTTTTGTCTCTGAAGAACTTTCGGTAGGATTTTCATTCTAGAAGGTTAAGATCTGAATAGATCAAGATGCTTTGCGGAAAGTGCATGAATTTTGATGTGAAAAATCATAGGTCTGAATAACATGATATATGTTTATAGGAAATTAGGGAATTAAGTTGCCGGTGACGATGTCTTGTAGAGATAAGAAGAATGGGGGGAAAATTGCAACCATAGTGTATTCTATAAACATAAAAAATGAGCATATTAGGAATATGCGTAATAGTGTAAAGTGTAAACCTCAACCTAAATTGACATCATGAATCCTAGCACATTTTGTGATAGTTACATGTGCCTTTTAGATGCTTTAATGTTTTATCATTGTTTATGCATGAAAACTAGCAAAATGGACTTAGTTACATAGTAGCAAAATGGAGGACCACTCTTGATTCATTAGAATAGCCCTACTTCACATAACAACCCAACTAGATTCTCCAAATGCACAGATAGAAGGAAGAAAGCATTGCAAGGAAAATATCCCGGGAAGGGTTATGTGTTGCCTACTATGTAGTAGAAGCGTTAAGGGAAGTGTCTTACCAATGCATTTGTATTGCTGGAACACTTGGATGCCCAAATGTGTAGCGGGTCTTTTTTATTCCTCAAAACGTGCCCTGATATGTTTTGAAGTAGTGAATCTGCGCATCAGACACTATAATGCAAATTTGTCCTTCGAACATGAGTACATTGTTCTAAGGTTTATAATTTCAATTTTCAAAGGGTTGCATGTGTGTATCTAATGTGCATTATTTTGTGATACCCACAGTTCAACGACATATTGAACACGATATTCTCATCATCTCCAACTGTTGCAATGATGGTTGCGACGTTGCTGGACAAAACACTTGATGCAAACAATACGGTTAATGACAGAGGACTCCCGTGGTGGGTACCATTTCAGCACAGAAATGGAGATGTCAGAAGTGAGGAATTTTATAGTCTTCCGCTCCGGATAAGCGAGTATCTCCCCACCAGATTTCTTTGAATGCATTTAGCTAGCAATTACTTGATCCTTTTTATAGATAGAATTGTGTCAAAATTAGTAGTCTGCAGGAATTTTGTTTGTTTTTTTATGTGGAAATGTTGAAGTTGCTTATCAGTTGTCAATATATACTCAGCTTCATAAATGAATTCCAGTATAACTAGGAGGTTAGACTTCTTACAGCCAAAAGGAAGCCTTCTTAATTAATATGGTGACAACTGAAAATGATTAAGTTGTCTAAAAGGAACATTAACTTTGACTGCCGGAACTGCTTAAATGAAGGGCACGATATCAACTTTCATCAGATTAAGTGGTTTAAGACTCTTGGTTCTCTCCTCAGATATCTGAGGCTCGAGTTTCATCACAGAATGTTGGTATTGCCAAAAAAAAAAAAAAAAAAAAAACAAGGGCAAAATCTCTCTCAAAACATTTATGGCTGCTCATTAACGACCTAGTCCTTGCATCTGCCCATCTTGTTTCAAATTACTAATGCTTTTTTTTTTAAGCAAAAATGTGTCAAGGCACCACTTCATTAAACGAGTAACAATAATGGTACAATAGGAAGATTGAAATTACAAACGCCCTATCTACTCCGGATCTAGATAAGGTGGACACTTCCGAGAGCCACCACACAAACCCGCGTTGCTGAACACCTAGCGTTTCCCAAATTACTAATGTTTTTATGAACCTTCATTCTCAATTTAAATTAATACCTCATCAGAATTGAATTACTTTTGCAATTAAAAGTTTCAACTAAATACTAGATTAGTCATACTCATAACTTGAGTACTAAAACTATATCATAAAATTTTGATGACCAAATTGGTCCTTTTCTCATTAAACTTATTTAATTTCTTTATTTTCAAAGCAGAGTCCAATCAATAATAGTGTTGGCAAATTGCAAATCTTTTGTTGATACTTATTTAATAGTTGCACACTACTAACTGTACTTGACTGCAAGTCTTCAAATGTACCTTATTCCTGAAATGAGTGACATATAAATTTGAATTTATTTATTTATTTTGGCCAATTCGAATTTTGACCACCTCCAAGATTTACCAATACTAGCTAAAAGTTGTGCATCCCCTTGACAAAGAAAGGAAGATCATCATCAATGTGTCTAAGGGATGAATCTACAAATGTAGCCGTTGTCCAATGAATTAGTAAGGAGAGACTATGGACGACGCAAAATCATGAGACTTGAGAAATATAACACAGCTATGCGAAACCTATAATGTCACTCGTTGACGGAAAAAATGACCGCAATCCCCCCCTTTTAGAGTCAGGATTTTGAAAGTGAGACAGCAGAGCTGAGGGCTAGCTAGCATCATGCTTTTTATAGTACAAGGAAACAAAGATTAATGATTCTTTACAAACAATCAAAACCCACCAATGTGTAGGGTATTGGTAAGCCTTTCTTGCATTTCATTTCATTGCATGTACAATATGTAAAAACAATAGCTTTTCATATTACCTGTTGCCGATGCCGACCACCATCTCTATCATGTGCAAAATTTGGAGCAGAGTAGCCTATCCACTCATCACGGTCTACTCTGATATACTCCCACTTTAGGCATCCATTACCTGATATTGTTCCATCAAACAAATCAGTTAACCCAATAATGGCTCCATCCTGCAATCTTCAGCTTCATACATAATACCATAGGGACCGGCGACCTGTATCTTCACCTAGGCCTTGCTCTGCTCTTCGTGCATCAAGCGAGTCTAGTTGTTTCTTAATCCATGGAGGGTCGTTGGGATTTAGCCAGAGAGCTTCACGTGTATCCTTGTGCACAAAATCTGGTGCTCTAGGATTTTTCTTATTGTTCCTGTTATCCCACCATTCACCTGGGTTGGCAAAAAACACTTGCCACAAGTGAAGGTCATCTTTGTACTTTTCCAGACTAGCTTCACCTTGGCCTTGATTTGCCATTTTCAAATCAAGTGATTCTAATTGTTTTACAACCCTTGGATTTAACCATAGAGCTTCACCAGTATGCTTGTGAACAAAATCTGGCTGCCTTGGATGTTTCTTCCTTTCCCTGCCATCGTACCATTCATATGGGTGGGCAAAAAACTCTTGCCACAGGTCATTTTCACGCTTCTCCAAATTATCTTCACTACGGCTTTGCTTTCCCATTTGACTATCAAGAAATTCCAGCAGTTCTTTAATCCAAGGAGGATCATTTGGCCATTGCCAGAGAGCTTTATCAGTATCAATGTGAACAAAATCTGGATACACTGAACTTTCCTTGGTTTCCCTCCAATCCAACCATTCAGATCGGTTACTAAAAAACGCCTCCCACAAATTAAGGCCAGTTTTGTACTTGTCCAAACCAACTTCACCTAAACCTGTGATAAGAGGCAGCGTAAAAATGTTGGTTACAGCAGAAAAAGATCAAAGAAGAGACAATATACAAAAATAAAAAAGAAAAGGAAATAAACATTGCACGACAACAACAAAAAATGATCTTCCTGCCAAGCTCATACTGGAGTATCTATAATTTTTTCCAAAGAAAATCTAACATCGGTTAAAGCCATTTCTTGTGTTGGTTTTGATTTTATATACTTGGAAGTACCTCTAGCAAGTAGCAACACTCTTGTTAACAATAAGATCAAATTTTATATAGGACTAGTACCTTTTTGTGGTTGTGATTCTTCCAACTTATGGCAGATAGTGTCTTGATGACGCGGTGCAACAAAATTCAATTCTTTTACGGTTACCTACAAAGAACAAATGAAATGAATATAGAAATATATCAGCAAAAATGACTTATGGTGAATTTGATTTTATGTGGAGTGGACATCATCAACAATGCAAGATGTATTATCCTTCCTATTATTTCATAACAAGCACGGTTCAACTGATTCCAATTACTATGCATCCGTTAGATTCAGTAACAAAACAAAACCCAATCAATTACAGAGTGATAGAAAAACACATAACCTCAACTAATAGGGACAATTGGACAAAAAGGTAAGTAAGGGGTTTAAGCAATAAGGAACACCATCTAACTTGATGTTGATAAGCAGTATATGCAAACATTATCACGACACCCTGTTTCAAATATCAACAAGGTTTAATATAAAAGTCCTCACTAATTCAAGGGTAATTATAAACATTGAGTAAACACAAACACAACCTTCTGTGTGGTTAATCTTCAACTGAGCTCTGTGATCTGAATTGTATGAATTGACTATCCTATAGAGCCCAAATTCTGAGGACAACATGTACCACTTATAAAATGAGCAGACCTATTAAAGGAAAAGAAAAGAAAAAATATACTGAACCTGGTATTCTGCGATCCGCTCTCCATTCGAGAGGTTGTATGTATATGAGCGTAAACAACCAGAAACATATATAAAATCATTGCAGGTAAAATGTTTGAGAAATGTATCTGCCATCACGCCCCACATTAACAGTGCTATCCTGTCCAGAAAAACAAGTTGATGCAAAGGTAACATTGTTAAATGATTCCTGAAACCCAATAAATGAAAATGCAAGCAAATAAGCTGATTTTGAGTCTGCACAATGTAATCAAATCCAAACGGTATGCACAGTAATCTGAATAACTAGAACCTTAAAAACAACTAAATATGTGAGGATACAAACCATTAAACACTGAAATAAACTTGAACCAAAATAATCAGATAATAAAAAAAAATAGAAAACAGAAACAAGTCTGACCTGAAGGAGCACTTCGATTGAGGAGTGTTTATCACGTCAAGATAGGCGAGGACACCTGAATCACCCAAACGTGAGGTGAGGATCTTCGGGGGAAGACGGACATAGCCGATAAAGCTGACGGAGTTGAAACGCAGTCCTGTAGCTTTGATGGTGGGAGGGCGCTGGAACTTGAGTTTTTCCCTGTACACAGCGCTGAAACCCTCTTCTTCTGCCTCATCGGAGGAGTAATTTGATGATCTAACGGTGGCGGCAGCAGATGCAGAGAAGGGGGCGAGCTTTTGCAGAGAAAATGGAGCCGATTTTCTGGCTAGGGAAAGCAGGCGACACGCCCTCATGGACGACCAGACTCGACGGAGAAGGGGTTTGGGGAATATTCCGGCGGGATTCGAAGAAAGGGTTTTGGCGGGGTTTTATTTTATTTTTCTGAGAGAAGATGGTCTGGTCTGGTCTGGTCTGTGTCAGTGACAAATGATGGTGGTGGTGGTTGCTGCTTTAGGTTTTGCATTAATATGATTAGGGGTTTGGGTATTCCTTGGGGCCCAAAAAAATACTTAAATGAGTTTAGTACTAAAATGTGAGTTTACTACAAATATAATAAGAAGAAAAAAAAAAAAGAAAAAAAAAATGATAAAGTCAAATTTGGTACCCAGACTTTTGTGCGAAACCCAATCTAGTACCCAGACTTTATTGTATCAGAGTTAGTACCCACACTTTTATTTTGTACCCAATCTAGTACACAAATTTTTATTTTGTACCCAATCTAGTACCCACCGTTACTCTCCGTTAGTTTGTCCTTTAAAAGACGTCTACGTGGACAAACCTTGCTGACGTGGCATTTACGGGCACAAACTCGTGCTGATGTGTACATTTTGACCAAATTGACTAGCTGACGTGAAAATTACTATTTTGTTAAATAAAAAATTAAATCAAATTAAAAAATAATAAAAAAATAATGTCAGTCTTCATCTCTTCTAAAATAAAATGTAAATAATAATAAAATAAAATAAAACCCCTTCCTCTCCAAACTTGAACGAATCCTTACCCTTCAAACCTCATCTTCATTCCATTTCTCATCCAAATCTCCATTACCCATTTTCATATTTACCCAACCCCAACTCTAAACCCTTCCTCTCCAAACCTCCGTCGTCGGTTCACTACTTCCTCCGCCACCTACGCCCCCGACGAAACCCTCGAGCGCAAGGGCGTCACCGACGGCGCGCCTCCATGGAGATTCACGGCTCTCCCGCCGCCACCGAGACCTACTCCGTCACTACCGACGATCTCACCTCCTCCTACGTCCGCCTCCATCCGCCGTTGAAGCTGTTCTTCAAGCTATAAAAAGCAAGTTCCAGTTTCTTCTCCATCTTCTCTCTCATCTGTTCTTCAAATTTTCAGAGCCGAGAACACTGATTTTTGTTGATTTATTTTGTGGGATCTGGTGGAAGGAGTTAGTTTGTAGTTTGTATTGGATTGGTTTGTTTATTTGGATGAATCAATTACAAAAATAGTCAATTTTTATGGGTTTTGTTTCTTAATTTGGTTTAGGAGCTGGGAAGTTAGAATTTCATGGTGGAGATTGTTCTTGGTATATTATTTTTGTGGATTTCAGTTTGAAAAAAAAAAAAGAGGAAAGAAAGTGAAGAATATGCACTCAGTTTAGATTTATGTAATTCTAATTTTTTATCTTTTGGTGTTTGATTACTCATCGTGAGTAGGAAAGAAAGAAAGAACTTTTTTTTTTCTTTCTTAGTAGAGAGTTTTGATGGGTTCTTATAACTTTTCAAAAATAAATGATGCTTAATCTCTGTTTGGTTTCCAAGAAAACAGAGGAAAGTGAAACATTTGAATTGAAAAAACCAAACCCAGATACTATTTTTTATTATTTTTTTCCATTCTAAGTTGGTGTTGAGTATAAATTTTAGGGCTTTGGGTTTGAATTTTTTTACCTGTTTGAATTATGTGTTTAGTTGATTTTATTCGGATTTGATTATCAAAAATCGTGAAATTTTTTGTTAAATTTTGTTTGAAGAACACCAAGAACACTCAAGAACACCAAGAACACTATCAAGAACATTAAAGAATAATGAATTTGATCTGAAATTTGTTGTTTTTTGTATTTTTTGTTTGTTTTTTATTTATTTTTTATTTTTTCAATTTCCACGTCAGCAAACTAACGGTTCCGTTAGCAAGAACTGATGGCGGGCACTAGATTTGGTTCAAAATAAAATTTTAGGCACCAACTCTGGTAAAAAAAAAGATTGGGCACTACATTTGGTTTCGGCCCAAAGTTTGGGCACCAAATTTCCCTTTAACCCCTAGATTTTCTATAGACAATTTTTGGTCACCAGAATTATTATTTTCTCAAGTCACATTAGGCATGTTAAATTAGCACTAGCAAAAAGCTTGTGCACAACTAAATAAATATCTATTAGAATATAAAAATAAGAATTGTGTAGAAAAAAATTAGAATTGACCTCTGCTTAAATTGATTTACATGTTATTTTCATATTATACCGAAATATACAAATATAAGAAAAATAAAAATAAAAAGTATAACAAACACTTGTAAACAAATTTAACATTTTTTTTTCTTCTCATGTAAATTAGTATTATAACAATATAAAATTACTATAACATGTAAGACAAATATGACATTCTCAATATGAAAAAATATTCATTTACTATAAATTTCGCGCACCAATTCTCAATAGGAAGTGTTTCGCAAAGGGGGAGACAATTTTCACGTTCAATTGACTGTTTTTCTATATTTTATTTTTATTTTTGAAAGGTTTGGACTATATTTCTCATGTGCAAAAACAAATCTTGTTCTCAATGGTGAAGAAGTTAGATAAATTACAAAGATGTTAGAGAAACTTAACGGCGATATAACTTACAAATATGACATTCTCAATATGGAAAAATATTCTTTTACTATAAATTCTACGCATCAATTCGCAATAGGAAGTGTTTTGCGAAGGGAGAGACAATTTTCACGTCTAATTGACTATTTTTCTAGATTTTATTTTATTTTTGGAGGGTTTGGACTATATTTCTCATGTGCAAAAACAAATCTTGTTCTCAATAGTGAAGAAGTTAGATAAATTACGAAGATGCTAGAGAAACTTAACGATAATATAACTTACAACTATTGCAATTTTTACAAACTAATCTTACTCTCAATGGTGAAGAAGTATTATAATACTTAAAACACAATATTTTTTTTATCAATTAAAATGAAAAATGAATATTTTTTTTACATAGATGACGAATAAAGTCTCAATATTAAACATGATCTATATTGTACGAAATAAAAAATAAATAAATTAAAGATAAGAATTGGCATCAAAAAAATTCAATAACTTTGTTTGCACTTACATAAAATAGTTTTTTTCTTTAAAAGAAATATTCATTAAAAAATTGTCACTCAACAGAATACAAGACAAACTAGAAACCTAACTACTCCTATACTCCAGACCTAGTATATGGCCAGCGCCCCGTTGCCGGTGCTGAAACCCAAGATCTTTAAAAAGGTCTTAAAGCCTTATCTAGGGCGGTTAGCCCTATCTCCCAACAAGACATAAATGACCTAACTCTACCGTACCAATACCCTCATTACTATCCAACCCCCTAAACAGGTTCTTTACCTCTTGGAAATTGGGGTTAAAGGTACGGGTCGCCACCCCTACCTACCCATCGGGGATCCACTACCCGGCTTCCTCCGAGTCCGCCCTGAGCTGCTCATCCGACGATTCCTCATCCTTCCATTTTTCCAGCCTTGTGCCCTGACTCACCAGCTCCGTGCTCCTCATAATCAACCCATCAGCATCCCGCTCCTCCAAACTCAACGTCCCTACTCTGACCGCAACTTCAGCCGTCATGCCTCACATTCTCGAATCGTTGTATTGCCTCGACGAATTGGCTAGACTAAGGTCTCTTTTCACCCAGTCCTCCACCCACGTCTGTCGTCTCTAGAAGGCGATCTTCTCTCCTTCACCCTTGTCTGTCGCTCTCCGTCAACTGGTTGATGCCCATCGCTTCGTCACTTTCTGTCGCCACCTCTATTACGCTTTCTCCTCTGTTTTGCTCTTAAACCCTACATGCTACAACCCTTTTACTCTTTTTACCGCATAAAATAGTATTTTAAGGAGTGTATATTTTGTTTAGCTTAATTTTGTTTCATATTAAAAATTAGCTACACATTTCAATGGTGTTTGTAGAAATTCAATAGCAAAATAAACTGTACAAATGAAATTACATCACATCATATATAATATTGTATAAAACACAATGTTAATAACACGTTTAATTCTACTATAACTTGCACATACAATGAACAAAGTTGAATGTCTTAATTGATGACTAATATTATCCTATACAAATAAGTTCATATATGTATCTATGAGGATGGTATACATTATATGGTAAAGTGAGAATTAAACACTCTCTAACTTTGTATCAAATATGTAATCTAAATAATAAACAATTGAAATTACCATTTTAGATCACAAAAGAACTTAAAGCCTTCGTGAGCATATTGCTTGAGAATAGCTCGGTAGCATGAATATGAGCATACCGTAATCAAGCAATGAAATATTCATCCTACCTATATTAATGTTTTTGTTTATAGATGTACATATTTCTAATCTATAATAATTAGTTGTCAACTTAAATAATCAATCAAATTTCATTCGTTATAGAAATCATGATGTGAATATCTAATATATATATATATATATATATATATATATATTA
>JAYMTK010001870.1:0-15199 GCA_036897405.1 Pelargonium myrrhifolium | reverse complement strand
CATATGGAAGATGAAAAGTTTGTAGGGATAACTCCAAAAGTAATGATGATTTTTATGTCTTTATTCAAGGGCAAAAAAGTTATTTAGCACATTTTCTTAATATGTGTGAAAATCTCTAAAACGACACTTATTTTGAAACGGAGGTTGTATAATGGTAATGGCAAGCAGGTGTTGATAAAAATTGACCACCAAACTGCTTCTCTCCAATCTCCATGTGTATGGAAATATTAGTAAACAACTGCAAATATTGTTAAGTGTCTTGTGCAGGGTGCTTGAATTCATGATTCCACAATGCAACATCTTGGTTAATTTTGGGTATTCATTTTCACTATTTGACGTGGCTTTTATGTTATTTTTTAATAAAAAAAGCTTGATTAATAAAAATCGATTTCGGTGGAGCAAGGTGTTTAATTACACATCTCAAAAAATTATTACGCGATAAATATAAACGACCTACAAACTGAAGCGATAAAAATCATACGCATATTCAAGTGGCGAAAATGGACTTGACCATAAAATCGGCCACAAAATTAGTTTCTCCTGAAATGAATCTAAACATTGTTCTCACAAGCTCGTAACCATTAGTCATAATAAGATCATAAACAATAGAAGAATTTGTCTCTATAATAGTTTTATTGAAACCTACTGTAAGGCAAAGCTTAATGTCATCACAAACAACTCAAATCTCACTTAAAAGAGTCGAGACATACCCCACTTCCCTTAAACAACCCGCGTTAACCACAATCCATAGTGATCCATGACAACATAACTAGCACTATATATTGTCCAAGTTATAGGGATCAATCAGTGAAGTTATTAGTATTCACTTCAATCTACGAGTTTAACCGTTTATCTCAAAAAACAAGATAGAGATCAACGAAAAATTTGAATTGAGAGTATAGCAAAAATGAGGAAACTCCACAACAAAAATTGAAATTTTAATGAGTGACCAAAGGTTTAAACTCATTTCGTATAAGTTTAATAAGTTGGATTCTAAAGTTCAATTTTTTTTATAATGCATTAACAATTGTAATTATCTTTCATGTTATGTTATCTTGTCTTTCTACTGCAACACTCTAACCCTTGCATCATCTCTTTTATGCAAATTGGCCTCATGATTAGCACTAATAAAACTTCAATGATTTATGTATCTTCCAATTCATTGAGGAACATGCTTCAAATTATGAGGTTTTTGTTGTTTGTCTTCCATTCCCACTCTCAATGACATCATCACCACCACACCCTCCCTTTAGCTTTTGATTTTGTTTTCTTCCTTTTGGTGGGTGCTAAGGTTATGGGCAACTAACACATACATTACTTTCTTTAAGTATGGCATTAACAATTTCAATAATTGGCTATCAATGTGTAGTGTTGTAGTTTTTTCATTATTTTTCAATAATTAATGCTGAGACAGCAACCATTGTACCTTCTATGGTAGAAGCAAAATAATTTTACCTCAAAACCATATTATTACCATCCTATTTATATTGGGTATGTTATTTGTTTGCAATTTGAAACTTTGGAAAATGACCTTTTGGCAAAGAGAGGAAAATTGAGAACACACAAACATTTGAAAACAATTGAAGATGAGTTGTTTCAAGAAAAGCAGCTCTCTCATAATTATGGACATAAATGCATGAAATGGAATTGCAGAAGGGTAGCTATGCTGTCATTAATGAGAGGATGCTAATTGGTAGCCTTCTTTTGTTTTGGTTTCAGACCTAATTTTCAATGGTAAACTAAGATGGAATAAAATTTAGGGTAAATTTGTAAATGATTTTTTTTTACACATAAATGATTCTTCAGATTATATCTCTAGAATAATTATGACCATTATTTTGAAACAAAGTATTAGTAATACGTTATATTTAAATTATAAAAAATAATTTATTTTTGTTTTGTGTGCATTGAACGCCAATCCAAATGATATCAATTCATTATACATATTATGTTCGTCTAAACACCATTCATTGAAAATGTGACGTGGACGCCCATTCATCCCACAGTTTCATTATATTAGTTTTTGTTTATTTGAACAACCGTTTAATTGAGATATACAATTTTTCAACTTTTTGTGTATTTATTTTCAACTTTTCACATTTTCTCGTCCACGAAATCCTCTAACTTGCTTCTTATCACATTTTTTTAATTTATTAGACTAAAAATCCTAGCGAGATGTACACAACACCAAAAATAAAAAGTAATAACATTCACACAACAAAAAAATCATAACTTTACCGTCTTCATTACTTAATTAAAACACTGCATCACAAAAGAATTGTCAAATCCATTGTGTGATTAGAAAATATACACACAAAAAAAAAAGAAGAAGAAGAAGAAGAGTTTCAAGTCTTACTCCCATTTTCACCTCTTACATTTCTAATAAATAGTTACGTGTACCTCACTTGATCATAGAAAAAAATTATTTTATCCAAGTGGTCTAAGCACAAATTAAGTACCGTTGTGCTTCGGATTAGTTAATTAGAGTTAATAAAAATATATTCCTATATTTTGTAGAGCATGAAATTCACAACAATATGGAGCTTCCATATAATATGGATTCATCTCCTTTGTGTGAATCACGCATTTAATCTCAACAGGGCAATGAGATCCAGGTCACCAATTGAGAGTTCATATTTATTTCCTCTCACAACAATTGAATGTGGTTAAAATAAAAAAGAAGAATAACACTCTCCCACTAATTAATTAGCTTCAAAATAAGTGTCGTTTTAAAGATTTTCATACATATTAAAAAAAGATGTTAAACGATCTTCTTACCCTTAAATAAAGACATAAAAATCATTATTATTTTTGAAATTATTTCTACAAACTTTTCATCTTTCATATGAGACAAAGAAAATAAAATCATGACATGTGTAAAAGTTTGTTAAAACTAGACAGTGACATTTATTTTAAAACAAAAATTGAACTGTAAAACGACACTTAATTTGAAACTGAGGTAGTATATTTTATTTTCACAAATGTATTGAGTATTGACCCATCTCATTCATCTTCAGTATGTTCCATCAACCATGCCTTCAATAGATGTCTTTGATTCAAAATACTTACCATTTTCAGTCCCTGAAATCAGATATTACTGTAACCAGCAAGGATCCATAATGATGGTTTCTTTCTATTCTCTGTCTTAAGAAAGAGAAAAATAACTGTTGCAAGAAAAAGCCATTGAATTTTGATCCTAATTTGTGTGCACATCTTTTCCAGTTATAAAGAAATCAGAAATTCAAAATTCAGTAGTGGGTAGGGTTCACATCATTCATCTGATTCAAACCTCCCTATTTTAATAAAAATGGAGGCCCTTTTTCGATTCTCGTTCTAACTTTCTTTGTCCCTTCTTCTTTTTATTCACTGTTTTTGCTCACTTTCTTTTCATTTTTATAATTTTTGTTTCTCTTCATCATCCCCATTACCCACCTGCTCTCCTCTGTCATTAGGGTTCCAGAAAAATCCCTGTTTCTTTCCTCTCCCTTTGTTTCTATCTACAATGGCAGCTGATCAGAAGCAGCCCAGCTCCAAAGGTCAAGCATGGTAGGACTAATTACAGATAATTAAATCTCTGTTTGTTAATTTCGTGCTCATTATAGAATTCATGTGTATTGTCGTTTTTTCAGGTTCTGCACTACTGGTTTGCCCAGTGACATTGTTGTCGAAGTCGACGACATGACCTTCCATCTCCACAAGGTCCCCTTCTCTTTTATATTCTCACTTTTTAGCTATAGCTATAGCTACTACTCCTTTCTTTACTGATTCTCATGTGTGTTTCTGCTATAGTTTCCGCTCATGTCCAAGAGCCGGAAGCTTCACCAACTCATAACAGATCAGGAGACGACAATTCCCGCCGCCAAGGAGGCGGAGGAAGATGAAGACGACGACGAGATTGAAGAAGTCGAGCCCTGCCACATCACGCTCCCGGATTTCCCGGGCGGTTCCGAGGCGTTCGAGATGGCGGCCAAGTTCTGCTACGGCGTTAAAATGGACTTGACCGCCTCCAACGCGGCTCCGCTCCGCTGCGCCGGCGAGTTTCTTGAGATGACCGACGACTACTGCCAGGACAATCTCGTCTCCAGGACTGAGAGATTTCTTTCACAGTCCGTTCTCAAGAGTCTCAAGGAATCGATTAAGGCCCTAAAATCGTGTGAGCGATTGATGCCTCTGGCGGAGACTCTTGGCATTACTCAGAGGTGTATTGAATCTATTGCATCCAGAGCCTCCTCCGCCGATCCGGCGCTCTTTGGCTGGCCTGTCAACGACGGAGCACACGGTGGTTCTCGCGACGCAGCGGCTTCGAATCTCGTCCTCTGGAACGGGATCGATACCGGCGGACGGAGAAAAGGCTCATCAGCCGCCAATGCCAATGTCTGGTTTGAAGATCTTGCGCATTTGAGCTTACCGTTCTTCAAGCGTTTGATTCTAGCGATGCGAGCGCGAGATCTGAGCCCGGAGATTGTTGAGAGCTGTTTGATGTGTTACGCAAAGAAGTACATTCCAGGTGTGTCCCGGTCGAGCCGGAAGCCATCTTCTTCGTCTATAGCTTCTGAAAGCGACCAGAGGGAGCTTTTGGAGACTATAATTTCTAATCTGCCATTGGAGAAGAGCTCGAGGTCTGTGACTGCCACCAGGTTTCTGTTTGGTTTGCTGAGGACGGCGAATATACTGAACGCCTCGGAACCGTGCAAGGCTGCGCTGGAGAAGAAGATCGGATCTCAGCTGGATCAAGCCACGCTCGACGATCTCCTGATCCCGAGCTACTCGTACCTCAACGAAACTCTTTACGATGTCGATTGCGTCGAAAGGATCTTAGGCTACTTCCTGGATGGATTGGAGGAGAGGAACGCCACTGGAGTAGAAGATTGCCAAGGTGAAGAGAATGCAAATAGATCTCCATCGCTGACTCTGGTTGGGAAATTGATCGACGGTTACCTCTCCGAGATCGCTTCCGATGCGAATCTGAAATCCGACAAGTTCTACAGTCTCGCAATCGCTCTTCCTGAACAAGCCAGAATTTTCGACGACGGTCTCTACAGATCCGTGGACGTTTATCTCAAGGTTTGAATCTCTACATTTCCTCTAAATTCTGTAAACATCGATCTAAGTTCGTAACTGTTAACTCTCTGCTTCTGCTTCGCACAGGCGCATCCATGGATTCCGGAAGCAGAGCGAGAGAGGATCTGCGGCGTTCTGGACTGTCAAAAGCTCACGCTTGAAGCGTGCACGCACGCGGCGCAGAACGAGCGGCTTCCGCTGCGGGCGGTGGTTCAGGTTCTCTTCTTCGAGCAGCTTCAGCTCCGGCACGCCATTGCGGGAACTCTGCTTGCGGCCGAGACGGCGGACCCCGGGCGGCCTTCTGCGCTAGGATTGGCGGAGGAGGAGGAGGATGACGTGGGGGTGTCAGCGGTAAGTGCGGGAGAGAACACGACGTGGAGGGCGGCAGTGAGGGAGAATCAGGTGCTGCGGCTGGACATGGACAGCATGAGGACGCGGGTGAATCAGCTGGAGAGAGAGTGTTCGACGATGAAGAAGGTGATCGAGAAGATCGACAAGGCGGGCCCACAGGGAGGGTGGAGGGGCTCGTTGACCAAAAAGTTCGGATGCAAATTCAAGACGCAGGTTTGTGATTCCCACGAACCAACGGTGGTGGAAACCCGGAGTGGACGACACCACCATCACCAATCATAGAAGCTACCTTACAGGAACAGAAGCCTCCTTAGGTGGGTCCACTCTTGGCTCCTTCCTTGCCCATGTAATTGTAATTTTCTCCTGTTGAGATGATTCAAATCCACGTAATAAAAAAGATTTATTAATTTAGTACTATGGTACAGGTAGAAATAATTTTGTCGATTGGTGAAGTAGACCACATCTTTTGAGGTAGTGGTGATGGTGATATGGATTTCGAGTGCGACAAAGGCAAAAGCGTTATAGTGGAAGTTGCAGTTACTTTAAAGTTTGGAGTTTGCGTAAACTGCTGCTAGTTTCTAAATTGCCATAGGAAAACTGAAAAAGTGGATAGATGTTAAAGAAGACTTTAGAGTAACAAAAATTTGGATGCATCATATCGTTTTGATGACTACTTCTCACGTAAACTAGACAAAGGTAACGCACATGTGAGGTGTGATTATGTTTTTATTTTTTTTGACTAGAAACTAAAAGTAGAGTTCATTTTGTTGTTCTTCTTCTTTCAATCTAATTATGACTAGTCCTGGTTAACTTTGTTAGGCAAGACCCAATAATTGTCTTGATTTCATGTTGAACTCAAGGTTATGATTACAGTAATAAAACAAAGGTCCTCTCAAAAAAAAAAAAATTTAAAATAAAGGTTCAAGCTTTGTTTCTAGTACTCAGATGGGTTTAGCCCATTATCGTCCTTACGGTCCAGTTAAAACATTCTAGATTTGGGCCTACTAATGGCCCAGGTCTCTATCTGTTAGTATTTGAAGCCCAGTAGAACACAATCCACTTCAATGAAATTAACTCGCACGAAACAAATACATTTATTAAACCAACCACAGTCCACAGATCAATCAGTATAATCTGTTGTCACGTTACATCAAAAACAGCATCTAAACTAGAAACATCTATGAAGTTCTAATAATTGGTAACTCGGACTCTCTCGCATTGTGTTGAGAAATCGGATCAGTTCAGATCAGATCTGAGAGGAGCAGAGAAGGAGAGAGACGATGGGGAGGGTGGAGTATCTGAAGATGAAAACTGATTTGGCAACCACCGATTCAATTGGTTCCGATTTCGACGACCTCAAGACAGCGGCCAAGAATCTCATCATTCACGCCGCGAAACTGGGCGGTCTGGGTTTCGGTACTTCTTTTCTCAAATGGGTCGCCTCTTTCGCTGCCATGTCTGTTCTACCTCCCTAATTCTTTGTTAATTGAGCTCTTTCATTTCTTTATTACAGTATTGCTTGATTTCCTGTGTGGAGTGTTTGATTGGTTCGGTAGGATTCAGGTCAATGATTTTTTTTATACTCAGATGGTGATTGGAGTTGCTTATTATTTTTCCTCTGAAAATGATACTTGCACAACTTTATCTATATGATATTCTCGACATTTCATTTTTGGTTGGTTGGTTGGAAGGATCAGAATGTCAAATTTGACCTGATTTAGTTGTTACCTACTTAACCTAACTTTGTTGTGTTTTCTTGTTCTATAGACTGAATTCACAAGTGAAAGTGAAGTGTGAGTATGTGACTACTCTGATTGAACAACTACTTTAATGCCACTTTCAGCATAAAAAAAAGTTGTTTGTAAAAAGGGATTTCGAATTTGGATCCCCACTTAATTAGGCACAGGACTTCTTCCTCATTGATACTCTCCTCCTTAGCCCAAGATTGTACACTTTTCTATACTTAACAACTTATTGAACTTTTGGTGATTCCGGCATAACTTTTGGGATGCTGTTATTATTTGCTTGTCCAAATGTGGCACATGCCCATTTATCAACCATAGCTTGTGCTTGTAGGTGATTGTTGATAGACTGAAACATAATCTAGAGTCAGACCATCAATACCAAAATTTATCAAAAAAACAAGGAATAGAAGATAAATGGTTCAGTTTTTGCCTGGTTGTAATCCTTCTCAATGCACAGTCTTCTATGGCTGCACTGTATTGCACTATTGCATACGGTTATCAGTGTATTTTTTCAGAAGAAATTATTATTGCGAGTTCAACCTAGTTAAAAGTCCTAAGTTTTCCTTCACTTCATTGGAGAACAATTGAATTAATTTGATTTTCGAAATGTAGAAAAGCCTAGCCCAATAATATCACTACTTGCTTAGATATCTTTAACGTTGGAAGTAACATAGAAAAGAAACGACAACTTGATTTCCAGTTGGTTACTCGTAATTATTTGTTTAAAAGTCTATCTAGCATCGCATCTTTCACAATCTGTATTCTGATCCTGCTTAAATGCGGTTTGATGCTTTGCAATCATTTACTCTAAGTTGTCTAACAAATAATAATGCTTGCCTCTGTTGTTTGAGTATGAAGAGTAGTGGAAAAAAAATCACTTGCATATTGGCATTAGTTGCTTCCAAGTTTATTGATGTATTGTCAATCCATATACCCCAATGTCCATTATATTAATGGGCTAAAATTTTATCACTCATTTTCTTTTCATCTTTTTACTGCAGTTATTTGTTGATATTGGATCGAACAAACTGGAGAACAAACATGCTGACAGCACTTTTGGTCCCTTATATATATTTCAGTCTTCCTGGAGTGCTATTCCACTTCTTGAGGTGATGACCTTTACAACTTGTTCCTCCTTTCCTTTCCATTATATTCAGTTTAATTTTATTCTTAGTATACTACTTCAATGTCTTCAGTGGAGAGTTTGGAAGATGGGTTGCTTTCATTGCAGTTGTACTAAGGCTTTTCTTCCCGCGCCATTTCCCAGGTATAGGCTCAAAACACCATTCTTGTTTGATTTCTTGTGGATTTATTACTTTATTAGCTTTGTTGTGCTTTTTTATTTACTTGCACTCGTAAGATTGACAAGTACTATGATAGATGTAGATCATAACCTGGTTTTTTGATGAGAAGGGTATTTTTTTCATTGAATTTATGATTGCAATTCTTAACTACCAATGTCAGTATGTGTATTCAATTTTAGGTTTCTTTGTGGGAAACTCTTTATGTTGGGTTACATATGCCACTTCATTTATCTATAGCTGGAACTATCAACTGAGAAACTTGGTGCACAATATCACATAAGTTTGCTCTTTCACCATCAATAAACTAAATGATGGTGTTGGTATGCTTATGGTGGCTTGAATGCAAAAATGGCAAGGATTGGAGCTTTTGCTGTAACCAGCCAGTCATTTCATGCACATAGTGTTGAAATGCTTTTAGTGTGACCACTTCCAAATATCTATAGCAGTTGCTAGAAACTGATCTTTTACACTCTTTTTTCTTCTTCTTTCTAAATTTTTTTGAATTTCACTATTTTCCCTGCGTTCGATCAGTTATTTGATGTCAAAACCTGCATATACGAGTTTTTGAATTTGCTATGCTAGTCAGCCCCGATAAGCGTAAATCTGTATGGTTGTCCTCATTCATTACAATCTGTCGTGCTATATAATCCATTGCTTGACTACGACTCAGCCATATAAAAGAGTTTTCTATGTTTGTTTTCTTTTCCTTAATGGAATATTCTGTTTTCACTGGAACGATTTCTTATTCCTCGTTTTCTGGACTGGTGATGATTGTGCAGATTGGTTGGAGATGCCTGGATCATTGATTCTTCTTCTAGTTGTGGCTCCGAGCTTCTTTTCACACACTTTGCGGGGCAGCTGGGTAGGTGTGTTGATATGTCTTATAATTGGCTGTTACCTATTGCAAGAGCACATCCGAGCATCCGGTGGATTCAGAAATTCCTTCACTCGAGGCCACGGAATATCCAACACCTTTGGCATCGTCCTCTTGCTGGTTTACCCTGTATGGTCTCTGGTGCTTCATTTCTTGTAGAAATTGTCATAGTCAGCAGATCTCAGTTGTCTTTGCTCTGCAACTTGAACAAGCTTTGTATTCATTGGGTTTTCATGTAACAGTGCAAAACATAAATTTCATAGTGGAAAATTAGTTAAATAGCCTGGTTCAATCCTCATCAGTCATCACTAGGACATTTCTTTGCCTCTGCTTCATTAATCAAATTATTCTGATCGTATTTTCGAGTCTCTCTAGTGCACTTCTCACTCACTTACAAAAAGAGGTGTTATATTTTATTTGCATTTTTGTTAAAAAATAATTGTTTGTCATTTTTTTTTATTCAAGTCAAGGTGTATTAACAATTGAGAAGCATTATTCATGGACACAAACACAAGACCCATACAATAGCCTTATCCAGGTTACTCGAGTCGGCTACAAAGTATGACCGCAACCTTACCACAGCTAACTCACAGGACAAGAGACAAACATTCAATGTCTACATATTACAATTCAACCCTAATTTTGGAACTAGGAGGGTGTTTGGATTATCTTATCAAAAAAGTGTTAACAAGCGGGTAGAGATGATTAACACTTTTTGTGTTTCGACTTTTTTTAACAATAAGTTGTTAACTGTTTGGTAAGACAAGACTGATACGCACTTGAACTGTTCGGTCAAAAAATGTTAATAAGCCGTTAATAATGTAAAAATGACTACAATAGACATTGATAATATTTGTTGCCTTGTTGGTGAAAATTTGAAAACAAAATCTCGTTTTTTTTAACAAATTGCACGAAAATATTTAAGAAATGATCAAAAATGAAAATCAAAATACAAAGTTATGATTTTTTTTCCCTATGACCACGCACACACTCCGAGTTCGTCGTCTAAGCCACACTAGATCACTACCCTTCGTTTCTCACATAAAACTTGCACCTTTCTGTTCAATCCATATTTGCTGCCTCCCTATCCTCCACACCAACCCTTCCGTTGGCTTAGATCTGCGCCTCCTTTTTTCCACAACAACCCAGATTCGATCGCTGACCACCTCTCCTTCATCCATCGAACTCCCAATAATCTCTCTCAACCGTTTCAAGAAACGACGTCCAAGCAAATTGCACCAAAACCCTTTCTTTTGTCTCGGGTTCCACCGATTGTGTGGCACACCGTCGGATCAGGGGCGCCGCTTTAGTCCAAAACCCTAAAAACCTACTATTCAATATTATTTTTATAACAAGTTATAAACTTATTAATTTAAATCAAACAAAAAAATCATCATTTAAATTAAGAGACAATTATATAGTTGTCCAATATTTTTAATTACTTACCCTTTTATTTTAAGAGTAATATGACATCAGTTGACTGATACAACTCTATATTAGTTGTTACTTAAACTGCGTAGTTTTGAGCTTAAAAAACTAATAAGGTGATGACATCTCATTTAAAATCACGGATCTGGATGGGACGCTCCGCTCCCACAAATTCACTTGGGTATAAGTGAAATTTAACGAGGTGTCATCACCTCATTGACTTGGTTTAAGTTGCAACGGATATAAAATTATATCAGTCAACTGATGCCCTTTTTACTCTTATTTTAATTTTGATCTAAACATATTATTCATGTTTTGGAACTCAAAATTATATTTTCTTTTCAACTTCCTATCCATCAAATACTTCTGACAGTTTTTTATATTCATAAAATTGAGTGTTAAATGTTTTTAGATTTCCTATACTTGTTTACATTTTAGAGTTTACTCCAATAGTATCAAGTCATTAGTAGCAAAATGTTAAAAATTGTAAATTCTAGGTCGGTAGTATCAAATCAATATGACCAAATGCAAAAAAAAATTGTTAGTTCAAAGTCTAAATTGAATAAAAATTAAGATGAAAGATCAACTTTTTTTTTCTTTTTTTTGAACCAGATTAAAGATCAACTCTTAAATGTGAATAAGTCCATGGATATAGAAACAGCTACACGGCGCCGTATTGATAATTTCAATCACAACGACGCCGTTTGCAGTCTCAACTCTTAATGGCTGAAGCGGATGGAAATTGGAAACCCTAAACCAAACCCTAGAAGCCGCAGTTTCTCTTATAAATTGGATCGCGAGAGCTTCAACATCATCATATCAGGTTCTGTGCTTTCTCTTTCTTCTTTGCTTCTGCATAATTTGTATTTGCCTATCGTCTTCTCTTTTTATATCTTCGATTTGCATTTGTGTCTGCTTATCGATATCTCCTTTTCAACCTTCGATTGGTATGTTACTTTCATTGTTTTTTGTAAATTCAATTTATTTTTTTTTGGAATTGGGGCTGGATTTGATCTCGGTGATGAACAACACAGATGACGAGTCTGATATCCATTCTTTTAAAACCGTGCGGACAAACGAGGCATTTGTCTGAGAGAATTATTTCTTTCCCCAACTTTCTTAATTCTGTTTTTAAAATTGTCTTTTTGTTCTACAAATCAAGTAGTCAGTGGACATGGTGATGATCGATTTATTGTCATCTGATTTATGTGATGATAGATTATCCTCCTACTCATTCTGAATGTCTGCTTCTGTTGATTACACTTTGTGTTTATTTTTGTTTTAGCTGTTTTATCTGATTCAGAAAATGTAAAAAAGGGGGCGATGATGAGAAATCAGACTCACTCTGTTAATAGATTTGAGGGTTTACCGATGATTCTTTTTCAAGCACTGTTGAGCCTCTCTTTCTCATATTTCCGTTTTTCTCAATCTTCAGATCTGTCTGTTCAACTTTTGTGATTGATAAGTAATTTTTTTAACAAATTGGTATGCAAGTTACACGCTCACGTTTGAAAATGCAGTGGTGTCTATGCCCAATTTTCACAATTTATCAATGTATATTAGTTGTCATTGGTGTTCACTTCACACTCTAAACTTGAATTTTTAAATTTTGTAGAGGCATTGAATAGAAATCTCACTCGATGTCATTGAGAAAATGAAAGTATTTTTGACACCCAAAATCAAAACATAACATGAAATTTGTTTACTTTGTTTCTGAAAAATGAAACAAAGAATAATATACAATCATGAAAGAATATTATGATCTCAAGAATTGGGACTAAAAAGAACCAGTACAATGATTTGAGAATGAGGAATAAGAATTACACCCATGATTTATTGGTTCAGATTCTCGGCCAATAAATCATGGCCAATGAGGTGATGTCACGTTCTTAATTAACACTCATACGCGTTCCAATGAATTTGTGGACACGGAGCGCCCGTCCGGATTCATATTTATTTGTGTCTTGACTGAAATTCTCAGCCAATTAATATGGTTGAGAATCGGGCACTCAGTGAGAATAGCCTTAATTGTAAGCTACAATTAGCTTGTGAGGATGCTAAAGACAAGTAAAAGTGTTATTCTCGTGTTGCATAATTACGAAAATGAAACCTTTTCTCAAACACTTTGGATACCTTGTGGGTTGCATAATTACCTAGTATGCTAAGCATTGAGCAAAAGTTCTATTTTTTGTACTTGCAAATTTAGATTTTGGTTTGGGTGAAGCTACATAATCTTAGTTAATCAATCACCATTGTATCAAGATCATGACTTTATGATGAGATTGACACTAAAGTCATGGATAGGAGATCAAGCATTTAAGTAGATGAGTGCCTCCTTTCATACTAGCTTTCATATTATTTGAGCTTCAGGAGTAACATGAGAAAATGAATGCTTCGAAAAGATCACTCATCTTAAGCATAACTGCATAAGTGTAAGATAAAGTGAAAACTTTTAACATCTCCGATGCTCTAATCACTTAAATTTCCTTTAGTAATTCGCTACTGTTTTAATTTTCTAATTGTTACCAGAACAATTTCAACGTGGACAAAATTTCAGCATGTTGAAAATATTTGAACAAAACTTGCAATGAGCTAAAATTGTCATGATTAGACCCAATTGCAGAATCAAAGAGGAAAGAAAATGCACAAGGAAATGTTTACATTGAAAAATGAAATGTAAAGAATATTTTGAGTAAGACAAGAAGTTGAAGGGCATTGAGGTTATGTATTTAGATCATCCACATCAAAAAAAAATAAAAAATAAAAAAACTCAAATTGAGTTTCTATTTGTAATATTTTAACTTTTTTGATAGTTACATAAACGAATTTGCTCGTCAAAATTAATTTCTTCATTTGTGGGACTCAAATTGAGTCGTATTTTTTGAAATCTCATTTATGATTTCAATGCATTAAGGATTTTCAATGTGGATGCTTCCAATTTATGTGTACTAAATATCAAGTGTAATTCTCACATTTTAAATAGTTTACAAGTTAATGAAAAACATGTTTAAAGGAGGTGACAAATATATATATTTTTAAATAAAGCGACAGTCAATCAATTAAAGATCGTACCGAGAATGGAATTAAACCTGGTCCACTTTGACAAGCCTGACAAATAATCTAATGACCTAGCTAAGGCATAGGCCACAAGGTTTGCATGTCATCTACTAAATAAAATCTTTATACTGCGGAACTGAATTGACAAAGCTAAAGTATCATAAACAATTCCAAAGACATGAAATCCTCTCGAGTAGCTGACATTCAACTATTTAAGGGATAAATTGCATTTTAAAAAGGGTTAATTATTTTTTAGTCTTATAGACTTGACAGTTTTTGTGATTTAGCACTCGAGCTTGAATTTTAGTCACGTTAGTCCATGGATTTGACATTTTTGCGAATTGGTTCAATTTACCTCCTATAGCCGGTTGGTGACTGCCACGTCACCAACCTGTCCACCTCAGCCACTCTCTTCCACATCAACCACGGACTAATGTGACTAAAATTCAAGTTTGGGGGCCAAAACGCAAAAACTGTCAAGTTCAGGGGACTAAAAAACAATTAACCTAGATTTTATATATATATAAACAGTTTTTTTTTTCTTCGTTTTATCAGGAAAAAAATAGATCTTGGACCATCTTCATCGATCTCTTTACAACTACTATGACGACGTTGTTCCATCACTTAACCAATCTCACCACCTTCTTCTACCTCCGATTTCTCGTCTCTTCTTCTCTGTTTCATTTTTTTAACCGTTGCACTTTTTTTGCCTCTCAACGAAACCAGCATGAGATTGAGATTGAGATTGATCTAAGTTCGAATTTGAACAAAATTTTTGTTTCTCTCGATTATGTCTTGTTGTTTTCTCCAAGGAAAATAGATCCAATTTTGTCTTATAAACAGTGATTTTCGGTTTCTCAGAAGAACCAAATCTTAGATTTCTCTAATCTTCCTCTCTGCGACTTTGTTTCATCACCAAACCAATCCACCATCTTCTTCTACCTCCGATTTTTTTTAATTGTTGCAGCGTTTGTGCCGTTTTCACCGGAGAACATTAGGCCCCATCCGCCCCTCCTACTCCGCCTCCATCGCCGCCTCCGAGGCCGACTACACCATCTCCCTAGACCCCTCCAACGCCGCCGCCCACATCCTCAAGGCCCTCGCGCTCGATCTTCAGGACTTCAAGACCTCCGCGCTCGCCGCCAAGTCGCTCGGAGACTCAAAGAGAGTAGTTGCAGAGAGACCGATGGAGGTGGTTCAAGATCTGTTTTTTTTCCCCTAATAAAACAGAAAATCACTTTATATATATATATATATATGAGTTAATTGTTTTTTAGTCCCCTGGACTTGACAGTTTTTGCGATTTGGCCATCGAACTTGAATTTTGGTCACGTTAGTCCATGGCTGAGGTGGAAGAGAGTGACTGAGGTGGACGCGGG
>JAYMTK010001869.1:0-15200 GCA_036897405.1 Pelargonium myrrhifolium | reverse complement strand
TTTTTATAAAAAAAACGGTCGACAATATTTTTGAACCAATTTAGTCGGTTGACGATTACATTGTACAAATAAAATAATTTTCTATTAAAATGAATAAATAAAAAAAAGGCCCGCGCAAAGCCAGGCTATAAAACTAGTACATACTAAGAGTTGTATCAATGTTAATATGTACTGTTGATAATACTTGATATGCAATGTATCACACAAAGTACCACTCAATTTTTCGAATCTGGTCGGATTAACTTTAGCTACTCCCTCTGTCTCAAAATGAGTGTCTTGTTTCTCTTAAATTTTTGTTCTAAAATTAGTGTCTTGTTGCCTTTTGTAGTAAGTTAGTTATGTATGAATTGTCAATAATATCCTTATAAGAAGTTAATTATGATCTCTTAACACATGATCACGATGATACAATACCTCACCAACTAATTTTTCCTCGATTTTTCTCAAAATAGAAAGGAGGACACTCATTTTGAGACGGAGGGGTACAATTTTTTCGGATTTGTACAGATCATTTGATCTCACTTTATATAAATCACATCGTTCTACAAGTGTTCTAAAAGTAAACCGAAGACCAACTTCAATCCAAACTTGATAAAATGCGAATCTCATTATCATTGATAACAATTTTTATTTTTTATTTTCTTTTACAATCTTACATCAATCCTCTACCAAAACTAGATTATGATCAAACCCTGCCGTGGTTTGTAAAACTTCATAGTCTTGTAGGAATTCCAGTACGACAGGCTCATTTTCATCACTTGAGCTTCCTAACCCGAGCCTGCCGTTCCTGCCACAACCCCAAACCCACACCTCCCCTTCAGATGTGAGGGCAATGGAATGTGCCCTCCCGCCACACACCGAAATTGGAGTTTCCCCTTCCAATTCTTCGACAACCATCGGAAGATTCTCAGGCCCCGCTCTTCCAAGCTGGGAACTCTGATTCCATCCCCACGACACAATGTTCATGCCACTTTCTGTACCACCTGAAGCTGTCTGGCATATCGCCAAGGAATGCCCGAGCCCTGATGCAATCGACTTGGGAGGGAAGTTTATGTCAACCGGCAACATTCCCAAATCTTTCTTTGCTCTGCCCAGTTGACCATATACATTGCTCCCGCAGCTTAATAAGGTGCCATCACCTGAAATTGGATACATAAGTAGGGAAAATATCTGCTCGTGCACATGAGTTTAAACACAACTATCACTTACGGCAAAGAACTAAGGAATGATCAAGTCCACATGCTATGTCTGCAACTTCAACACCATGAAGCTCGTCCACTAAAGAAGGGTTCCAGACTATCGGCATGTCTTTTTCCTTCTCTATTCCTTCCAGAACCAACTTCTCGGCAGCCTCAATCATTGAGTTTGAGAGTTCAGTGTTACTTCTACGTGTATCTGCACTAGAATCTAGTGGAGATGTCTCCAAAGCTTTCCCCATCTCTCCTAACCTACCATCAGCTGAATAGCCCCATCCAAACAATTTTCCATCCTCGGCCTGTGCAAGTGCATGGCCCCAACCAAGCGAAACCTGTCAAAGAAAGCATCACTTAAGCTTACCTATCATACAATATATGAGAGTTGAAGCATCAAGCATGTTATATAGACTGATTATTCATTATTATTTCCTCCATCCCAAATTGACCATGTATTTTTCCACTTTTGTACTCCCTCCGTCCCAAAATAATTGTCCATTTTCTATTTTGGTTAGATAGTTATGCTATGCATGCATTACCAATAAAATCCTTAAGATAAGTTGGTGAGAAATCCATGAGTTTGTAAGAAGAGCACATGGGGGTATAAGGGGAAAAAACCGAATTCTAAATCACTAATCTTAATCTTCACAAAAAAAAAAAAAGGGAAAGCAAAAAATTTTGGGACAGAGGGAGTAAAAATTAAGGATAAGTTAGTTTGAATTGGACTTTCCCCCTTATACACCCATGTACTATTGTCGCAACAATATCAAGGGGTTCTAACTAACTTATCTTAGATATATTGTAGGTAATTCATGCGTAACTCATTTTGGGATGGAGGGAGTAAGATTCTGTTTTTCATCGTGGCAAATTATTGGACTATTGGAACACCAGATTTACCACATTATTTTCCTACATAAGCATCAGTGTCCACCTTAACTATCTTTTCTCCAGCAAGTGCTTCAACTCTGGAAGGTACAGGAGCTTCAATTATTTGTTTTCCCAGACCAAGCTGTCCACGCTTGGACTTTCCCCATACCCACAGAGAGCCATCAGCACCAATGGCTGCAGAAATGACACCAGAAGCAAATGCTGCACAAACCTTTACTTTGTCCAACCCTTCTACTCTCCTTGGTTCATTCCATGAATCTCTGCCAATAACCGGAGTTCAAAATTCAGTACTTCACCTTTATTATAAAATTTGAAGCCACCTCTCATCGACCCAAGCACAAATTATACAGCACAAACACATTCATAACCAGCATATTTATCACCAAATCCCTTACGAATACAAGAAGTTTCCACCATAAAATTAGACCAAAATGATTCTTGGTGATCATTTGATGCTATACATAAAGAAAAGTGCTGGATTTGAACCAAATGAAGTGTTTGGAAACTCCAAGAATTTGGAGTTGAATTTGAGTCAAATCCAATAACATTTGAAACATGCTTAGAACATGAAATTTCAAATGACAACTCTTACCTTATCACTTGAAATACAAAATTTCAAATCCTGAATTTCAAATGACGAATTTCAAATCAAATACATGTTCCTAAACGCAACCTAAAATGATTCTTGTTCAAATTCAATTATCTTGATTTCTCACATATTAAGTTGAAACAAGTATGATTCAATATGATGTTTGGAAAAACACAGGGTATATGGTTTGAGAACAAGAAAGGGATAAAATCATGTCATGAACTAGGGTTTGTAATTTAAACCAATCAGTGCTGAAATAAAACAAATTCATACAGGTTCCATTTTGCAGGATTCAAAGAGAAACGAAATGATGTTACCTAGAAGTAGAAGTAATGGCGAGGCCGAGCTGAGCCTCGTTGTTGCGGCCCCAAGCCCAGACCTCACCCTGTGAAGTGACGGCAAGGGAGTGGTAATGGCCGGCGGCGACACTGGTGACGTCGGACGGGAGGCCGGGGACTTGAGTGGGCTCGTAAGCGTCGTCTCCGCCCAATCCGATTCCAGTCAGAGAAGAGGGCAGTCCCAGCGCGCCGTGGCTGCCGTCGCCGAAGCTCATCACTGCTCTTCTGCAACTGCTCATCCATCTTCTTCTTAAGATGTGGAAATGATCTTTGCCCACCATTTCGATTCCAATTCGAAGCATGATCTCGTTTACTGAGTGAAGTTGTGAACTCGTTAGCGAAATTTTGGTGTAGGAGAGAGGGCGAATCTAGTAGCGACGGTACTGAGTCGGTGACGAATCTCGCCGCCGCAACCACCACCGTACCGGAACAGGTTCGACCAATTGGATGACCGAATAAATAAATTTGGGCCACTGGTTTTGGGCCTCTTAGACTAAACTGGGTTACATTTGATCTTTGAAGAACCTTTAGGTCTGCACTGTACCTCTTATTGGCGAAAAATTGTCACGTGTGTGTTTTGACCCGGCCCGTTTAGATCTGCATCTGCAGTCAATTTTCTTTGGTGATGGACTAATTGTGTGGTGTAATCCTTTGTTTAGTAACAGGTGATAACCAATCTAGTACCCAAACTTTTATTGCACATAATTTAATACCCACATTTTCATTTTTAATCTAATCTAATACCTCAACTTTATTTTGAAACCAATTTAGTATATGCCGTTATCTCCCGTCAAATTTTTCGTGAAGTGTTGCCTACGTGGACGGTTGGTTGCCTCGCTAGAAAAAAAACGCCTACGTGATGGTGTAATCCTTGAATTTTTTTCATAAGGAAAAGTGTCTCAGTGGTTTATGAACTATCTCATTTATTGTACAGGAGCCCTAAACTTCGTTTCGTTTCATGCGGGTCATAGATTAACGATTTTTGTTCTTGTGAGGTCCATTCCATTAAATCATTAACGGAATCTGCTAAAATTAACTAACTCCACTAGTTATAAATTAAAAAATATAATGTAATGCAATTTTACTTTTTATATTCATTTTCTTTTTCAATTCAAACATCTTCTTCCTCCTACACCCTTTGGCGAACCCTTTTACCAAACCCAAATTAGCGAATTGACTGGCATTTCTTCAATCACATCCAATCTAAACCATCAAAATACATAGTAGGGGTAAATACATTAAGCACCCCTTAACTATCGGTTTTTTTCATTTTGCACCCCTGAAATTTGGTCTGGAACTTTTAACACCCCTGAAGTAGTAAAAGATCTTTCCGTCAGATAAAGTTAACAGAAAATGTCATTGTTAGATCATGTTCCTAGCACATGACCAATATATTTTTTGAAATCCCAAAATTCCCTTCACTTCTATCATCTTCAATCCATGTTTTTCATCATCGGCGAAAAATTCAATGTCTTGCCGAAAACATCATATTTTCGCCAGGAAATTCATAGTTTGCCGGAAAATTCAATGTCTTACTGGTAATACCATAGTTTCACCTGAAACATCATATTTTCGCCGAAAAATCCAAAAATATTCTCTAAATTGTTTGATTATATAGCTCAGTTTTCTTGCGATCACAACTGTCAGCAACTTCATCTACTACCAATATATTTGCTTTACTAGCTTATGTTTTTAACCAGAAACATTAAGCCTAAGCATGAGAGAAATGAAGAACATTGAAACAAAACATTGCTCAAAGCCTCAACTTGGCATATACTAATGCTAGAACTGGTAATGCCTATACCCAATGAACAAGAAACCCAGATCAAGATCAGAGCAAGCTACAAGATGCACAGGAAAAAAAAAAGTCACAAAATCAAATTGAAAGATGGGTTCCAGGTCATAGTAGCAAAATTTGCCAATTGAATCTCAGGTCTAAAACCCAGATGAGAAAAATATTGAATTTACCAAACATCCCCACAATCACGAGCACATGAGGAGAGTGATTTGAGAGAGATGGAGTTGAGAGGAGAGTGATTTGAGAGAGATAAGGGTGTTGAGAAATGAGGGTATGTACATCTCTTCACTTTTTTTTTTTCTATTTTTGAGTGGTTAGGGACATTCTGGTCATTTTCACTGCTAACGGACGAATTCATCGATGCTAAAAGTTCCAGACCAAAGTTCAGGGTGCAAAATGAAAAGGCCAATAATTCAAAAGTGCTTACTGTAATTACCCCTGCATAGTAAATTAACAGTCCAGAAGATAGCCCAATTAACACAAAAACCAAATTCAACACCGGAAAAAATGCCCAAACACCACAATGAAGATCATCATTTGTGAATTAGCAACACATCACATTACTAGTTCAAAATTTTCAAGGTCACATTCCAATTTACAATCAACTGATCCCAAAAAATACAGAAATGAAAATCCGGATTCATTTCTAAACTAAAATTAACAACAATTTTTTTTAAACTCATATCCAAGCCACAACCAGTTTGGATTCAATTTAATTCCAGAACCTATCGGAAAGAGAAATTGAAAATTACCTTTGTTTAACACCCAATCAGAGCTTGACGAAGCCGATGGTGAAGCCGACGTGATTCTTGAGGACCTCCTCCTGGATCTGCGGGAGCTCTATGTTGGCGAGATCCTCAGGTTGTGGACAGAAATCCTTAGGCGGTGGTGGCTTGCCCCATTCCTTCCAGGCATCGTCCTCTTCGTCTTCGACCACGTCGTCAAGGTTGTTGCTAAATGGTTTTATTGTTTCTATTTTTAGAGTTAAATGGTTTTGCTTCTCTTCAACTAACATTTTTTTTTATAATGATTTTGGTTTTAATTAAAGTTTGTCTCGTCTGAGCTATTGTAAAATTTCAGTAGATTTTATGTGTCACATCAGCATTTGTCAACACTTCTGATACATAACATGTGGTCATGCCACTACAGACAAACGTAGTGTTTCATTATTTTTTGCATCTCGTTTTCTGACTGTGAATGATAAAAAATGAAACAATATGATGATGTGACATGTACATGTAGACTCTGTATTTGACGAGACAAATAATGACGTGACACCTAAAAATGACTACAACTGGTTGAGTGGATTTAATTAATAAAAAAATAATTTACAAAGATAAATAACACAAAGTACTAATTAAGAGTTGTACACAAAATACACGTGGAGACGGAAATATTTAACCTTGTCTCATCTTATACCATTATAATCACCTGTTATAACAAATTTATTATAAGGATGTGTTATGACAGTACGTGTATATATATTCTCTTCATCTCATTATTCATTTTCTTTTCTAGTTTTTTTTATCCATGTTACAAAAAATAATCATGTGCTCCATACAAATTTTAAACTTTAAAAATTATAACTAATTATTGTAATTTTAAGAGTATTATAAATAATTTATAACACTTGTTTCGAATTCTTTATACTTCCTCCGTTCTAAAATGAGTATACTCCTTTTTATTTCGAAAAAAATTAAGTAGAAGTTAGTGTTGTATATTTACTCTTGTATCCTCATGATCATGTGTTAATGAATACTAACTAATTTGTTATGAGAATATTATTGACAATACATGCATAACCAACTTAATAGAAAAAGAAACAAAACACTATTTTAAGACGGAGGGAGTTTATGTTAACAAAAAAGAGTATTAGATAAATACAAGTACGTATCGTGTGATTGTAGAATATTTGTCATACCATGTAACACAATCACATTTGCATTGGCAAATGAATAGACTTTAAAAGCAAGTGTGTCTAAACATCTTTCAAATCTTATGAATAGTGAAAAAATATGAAAAGACAAAAGAAAACAAAGTAAACTTATTACTTGTGAGGACCAATGAAGAGAGAGGAAAAGATTTTGCTGAAAGTGATAACAAAATAGATGTGGAAGTGGTGGTTAAAGGCAGGCCAGGTTGCAATGGTAGGGCACAACAATATCACTTATTATCCAGGTAATGAAATGAAGCCAGGTGTGCAAACCTTGTTGGACAAACAGATCCTATTCCTACCCTAATCCCAACATCTCCCAAGCTTCATAATATATATCCACCACCAACTCAGATAGATAGATAGATAGATAGATACTACTCTGAAATCAATCAAATTTACTCTACACTCTACACTTATTTCTTACTACAAATAATTAAGTAGTAACCAGTAACCACACCACCACCTTCAGTGTATATATTAAAAATGGCAGCACAGGCTCTTCTATCACCTTCTCTAACCTCTACAGTTGAGACCTCCAGACTTGGAGCCATATCCAGACCCAGGAAGGTCTCCTTTGTTGTCAGGGCTGCTGCTACTCCTCCTGTCAAGGTTCATATCTCTCCCTCTCTCTCCCTCCCTCTTAACTTGCCATGCAAGTTACTAACTCGGGTTTCGAATGTTGATTCCCACAGCAAGGAGCAAACAGACCCTTGTGGTTTGCTTCCAAGCAGAGCCTTTCCTACTTGGATGGCAGGTTACCCGCATTTCTTCTATTTCATAGTTCTACTTGCTATCAACTATGCTAGATTAGAGCTTGTTACCTGATGATCTTCATTTACAGCCTCCCCGGTGACTACGGGTTTGATCCATTGGGTCTCTCGGACCCTAAGGGCACTGGAGGTTTCATTGAGCCAAAATGGCTAGCCTACGGAGAGATCATCAATGGCCGTTTCGCCATGTTGGGAGCTGCTGGTGCAATAGCTCCTGAGATTCTTGGCAAGGCCGGGCTCATTCCTCCTGAGACCGCCCTTCCTTGGTTCCAGACCGGTGTCATCCCACCGGCTGGGACATACAGCTACTGGGCAGACAATTACACTCTCTTTGTTTTGGAGATGGCACTCATGGGATTTGCAGAGCACAGGAGATTCCAGGACTGGGCCAAGCCAGGCTCCATGGGCAAGCAATACTTCTTGGGGTTCGAGAAATTCTTGGGCGGATCTGGGGACCCAGCATACCCTGGCGGACCCTTGTTCAACCCACTTGGGTTTGGCAAAAATGAGAAAGCAATGAAGGAGTTGAAGCTCAAGGAGGTGAAGAATGGGAGATTGGCAATGTTGGCTGTATTGGGTTACTTCATCCAAGGTCTTGTGACAGGAGTTGGGCCATACCAAAACCTATTGGACCATTTATCTGATCCTGTCAACAATAACATTTTGACCAGCCTCAAGTTCCACTAGACAGCCTTCTCTTTCTTGTTTTCTTCTCAATTTTCTCTCCCGTCATTGTAAGATCATGTGAAAATTTTATTGTAGTGTAAGAAATGACATGTTAATGGCTAAAACATCTGATAATGTTACTATATTCTTTACTGTGGATGAAAACTAACTTGGCTTAGCCAAAGCTGCAGGGTCACAAGGCAGGTTAAACCATTTCATACATAATAAGAGAATATCTGTATGACCATTCTAGATTTAGTCAAATGCAATAGTATGGGCAATTACAGGACAAAGAGTGCATTCTTATTATGCATTGTTATTATACAATGTTTGTAGAAGATGAAAACTCATGATTCTTTGGGATGGAGAGGAGAACAGCATTTTACAATCTAATTGCTGTATTGAAAGTCTTTCATTTATCTGGTTTCAAAAAAAATAGTCATCATCTTATCAATGCAGTAGCTTGTGTGGTCATAAAAATGCTTTCTAATACATCAAAACAAGATAGCAAATGCAATCTTCAATGCTTGGGATCTTTAAGACTAACCTCGGTCCTCACAAGTTTTTCAGGCGACCACACCAGCTTCACTTCAAACTATTAAGCAGCTTGAGCCACGGGTTCAGATGCATCAGATGCTTCTAGGCTACAAAACACAGATTGTCAGCAACTTTAGAGGTGCTAGATTGGGCCTATATTAGAAATTAAAGATGTTCCTCCTGCAATATTTGACATTTGGGCTCAGATGCTTATCACACCTCAAACACCAAGCAGAAAGGAACAAGATGTGAGAACAGAACTGAGGATCTCAAGATTCAGAATTGAACAAGAAAGCATATATACCTCATGCCCTGAAGACCCCATGAATTATGTACAACATTTACAAATTTTAAAGTTACATTACAAACCTGATAAAAACAAATTTGGCATGAAATCATAATATTGGTCATTGTTTTCACCCTGCCCAAGGTGTACCATTAATTGTGCCACTAACATATGAATGTGTTCTTGTTAGTATCCATGTAATTACTAGTGACCAGCATACACGTTATATGGAAAACCAGAAGGATTTTTCCTCTTCGCTGGAAGGTCAAAGGAATTTGTAACAGGGGAATGATTGATAAAACAATATGCTGAGAATTGAACAAGCAGCAGTTGAAACATTTTGCAAGTAAATGAAGCATGTGATGTACCAAGTACAGCCCAATATCATCTTAGTGCAGAGACCCACACACTTTATACATACACAAAGGCACAAAGCACTCTGGCACTTTGGTGCTCCAGATGAATGCACTCAATCAAGGTGTTTGCATGCTCTACATGGTGGATGAATGCATTAAACTTATTAGACACCATGCCCTCAGCTGACAGGAAGTTTGGCATCTCGATGCCAGCTCTTCGTCACTTGTGGCTGTAGTATGTTCCAAGGGTTGGGCTGTTCACACATTAAAGCTGTAGCTGTGGTACTGAGCTAGGCTCAGAACGTCATAAGACACTGCGTTTCATATCCAGTGTGGGTGTTAGAGCATAGAGAAGACCTTTCCTAATAGATAGATCAGTGACATTGCAATGATTGTGAAACAAAGACAGAAAGACTATCTGCTCTAGTGAAGTAACTAAAATGTTCTAAATTTTATAGACAACTCAATCAAACCCATTATCATCGCAGGTTAATGGTTACATCAATATATATCCTTCGTATGCAAGTGCAAGTGTGCTTGGCTTGTTTGGGTCAAGCTATGGCTCATATTGAACTTAAGGCAGTGCCTGCACTTACACCTTGTCTAGGCCCTTCCGTTGCATCTCCCTAAGAGGGAAGGGTCATAGGTGCTACTATTAATGGTTTAAGACCTGGTAGAGTATGTCACGCCCTGGTTGTCCCTTTCTACCCATGGAGAAATTGGAAGACAATAACAAATGATTTATTTCTTTTGTTTTTTTTTAATTTAAAATATAGCTGAAAAGTAAGGAAATGGAAGAAAATGCTTCCTAATAACCCCATTCCAACTTCTATCTTAAATGGCTAGAAGTTACATTTCCTTCATGAATTGAATTAACATGTATTAGACAAAATATCCCTGATATCAGAACACTTACAATGAAGCGTATTATGGTAAATCAAATACAGTAACTACATCTTCCATTCCCTTTTACTTCAGGTAACAAACACATTGTTGAAGTAAATTTCAGTTCTTTTCTTCTCGTTTCCAACTTCATTAAAATTGTCAAACTACCTATACTTGAGAAGAAGGGAATTCATATATGTTTGAATAAACTGTAGTTTTTACCTTTTAACTCCTTCTCCAACTTCCATTCTGAAGAAACTCCCAATTTTCACAGGCGAGCCAACTTCCTTGGATAGATTATCTACCAATGTCTGAAGTAGATAGTGAAACATCAATTAGCAAAAACAAGCAAATACATAATAATGCGTTAAGACAATTAATTAGAAGATAAGGATAAATCATAAATCCATTAACACAATGTAGCTTAGATTGTGATGACCATGAATTACAAGAGCTCAAATGAGAGCTCTCATGAATAGCTAGTTCAATGTGAGGCAATTGATAAAATTCATGAGGTGAATCTCTTTTATTTTATAATGCAACATGGTGCTTCAATTACCTTAACATTTACAGAATCATTCACAATAAACTTTTGCTCCATTAGGACAACATCCTCGAAGTATTTACGCAAACGACCTTCTACCATTTTCTCTATGGCCATTGCAGGCTTCCCTGAAGTTTCAGCCTGATGTAGAAAACCAAATTATTAGTGAAAACTGACAAATGAACACTAGAATGAAAAAAATAGCTACATCACAAATAATATACCAACAGTAACTTATTTCTATGTTCATTATATACGCAAAGAAAAGATCATAATGACTACCAAACATCAAACAAATCAATAGCCATTAACAGTACATGTGATTTCTTCATACATAAAAGACATTCATAGATATTGAGATGTTTCCAGTTAATTTCCTAGATATGTTAGGTTTCATATGAAGATTTATATTTTTGAACTACTTTCCACCAAACAACTTCCATAATTCATATTGAAGCAACCACCAATGAAGCTGCTAATAAATAAATCGATAAAGCAAGTATCAGGAACAAGTGAAAAAATAAAATAAAATAGATGTACAAAACTAAGAATCTAAGTCTTGGGGATAATGTTGTCCTTCACAAAACAAGGTGTAAGATCAGTTTTCAACTGAAATTCTAATTTATATATTTTACCTACAATAAGCTACTAAGTCAAAACATCTAACACGGTCTCACATCCACTTTTGCTATGGCAAGAGACACAAGATAACCAATCTTCAGGGAAAACATTTCCCCATCCTGTCTTTGGTACTGCTTCTAACTTCGAATGGAAATAGACTTATATCATTTCCATTATCATAGAACTGAGTTTCATCCTTCAATAAGCATGTTTTGCAGAGGGCCCACAATTCAGTGAGATAAATCATTACAGGAAAACCAACCAAGATCAGAAGAGCAATGGAACCCTTGGGCCTATTTTGAGGTGGCCCTGAAGTCCAATGTTTACTGGAAATGGAACAGGGACATTTCAGCTATGTTACAGGGTATAAAATAGAAGATACGAAACCGCTGGAGCAGTGTTTTAAAAAGCGCATGAGGCGCGCACCGAGGTGCGCCTGAGGTGTGAGGCGCACTGTTGAGCCTCAAAATGGCTGAGGCGAGGCGATCTCAAAGAGGCGCATGAGGCGGGCGCTTCACAGCAGTACCAAAGGCGCACTTGAGGCACGCCTCACTAAATTTATGACTAAATTTGTATTGTAAAATGGAATTTTGAAATCTGAAAAGTCATTTTGTGGGTTTCAAAAATCAAAATGTTTCTATGAAATAGTGATGCTCCAGTTATATAAAGGCAACAATTCTTGTTTATGTATAGAAACACAAAGGTAGCAACAACAAGTCAGTTATATACAAAGTATACAACATAATGGAAGTCTGATAATTCAAAAAATATAGAGGGATAGTGAAAATCATGTCGATATTATAAACTTTTTATATTATAAACATAGTTTGGTGAATTTAATACTTTTCATATATTTTAAAAGTGTGCCTCACGGTGTGCCTTGCACCTCATCTTTAGAGGACCCTAACGCCTCATATGCACCTCACGCCTTTTAAAACACTGCGCTGGAGGTAAGGAAATAATAATGATTTTGATGCAATGATATTGTGGTTCTTGTTAATTAACTCAAGGAAGAAAATTCCACCAGAAAATATTTTCTATAGCAATGATTTTTTTTCCTGAAGATTGGTTAGCGTAAAAAAATTCCCCAATGGAACAAAAGAACTTCCTCTTTCAGTTTTCCAGATATGCAAGAGAAATCTTCCTTGGAATGGAAAACATTCTCCATTGCATGGTTTTTTCTTTGATGCACCAAACAAAGAATGCAAGACAAACAGAGCATAAACAAAAGGTAAAATAAACTTCACAAAGCCATGTTTAGTTTGGAATACTACTGTGTTACCTGCAACAAACAAAGGATATCCGATATTACCTGAGATTTAAGAATTTCGCGTTCTTTTTCTAAGGCCTCTGAGGAAACAAGTTCCTTTGTTAAGAATAAAGGTTTTGCTGCCACCACATGCATTGCCAACTCTGAACCAACACGTTGGAGTGCATCCGACTGACAATTCACATCTTCAACTTCAAGAGATAAAATTCCAGCAATACGACCTAAGCCTGCGTGACAAACAGGGAGTTAACTGAAATTGAAAAACTAGATTCTCTGTTAGCTCAAATAGTTTCAATCCTACTTAGTGTGAGGATGAGGAGACTTTGGAAACAAGATAGAATGTCCAGAACCGGAACAAACTGCATCTTCAGAACTATGCATGTGCATATGTGCAAGAAACTTAAGGAAAGCAGTTCAAAATAATTTGTACCTGGTTGGGGGCTTGTGTGAAGGTAAGTAGAAAGAACACCAGGTGAAGAAGTAGATATTGCATAACCCCTTCTGAGTTTTACATTCTCTCCCATAATTGCAGCCACTTCTGTAATTGCATTTTGAACAGTTGTCTCTCCACTAATTTTTGGATGCTCAAGATTGAATTTCAAGTCCTGGTAGGAATCAAATAATTCAAATATGGTTTTCCAGGGTTCAAAATTTCGAAAGGTGTCAACGATTGAAAACCTACTAATGATTTCAAACATGTTTTCCAATGATCAAATATATTCCCGGCAGTGTTTTAAAAAGCCCATGAGGCGCGCGCCTAGGCGCGCCTGAGGCGCGAGGCGCACTGTTGAGCCTCAAAATGGCTGAGGCGAGTCGACTTCGAAGAGGCGCATCCGAGGCGCATGAGGCGCGCGCTTCGCATCAGTACCAAAGGCGCACTTGAGGCGCGCCTCACTAAATTTATGACTTAATTTCTGTGTTTTCATACCAAATTTGATTTTAAATTTTGAATGTTGATGTATTTAATTAGTCCATTAAATATAATGACTTTTCAGATTTCAAAATTCCATTTTACAATACAAAAATCAATAATCAATGACTTTTCAGATTTCAAAATTTCCATTTTACAATGCATAAAACAATTTTTGTATTGTAAAATAGAATCTTGACATCTGAAAAGTCATTTGGTGGGTTTCAAAAAACAAAATGTTTCTATGAATAGTGTTACTCCAGCTATATAAAGTCAGTAATTCTAGTTTTTGTATAGAAACATTAAAGTAGCAAAAATTTTAGCTGATACTTCAAACTATACAATATAATGAAAGTCTGATACTTCAAAAAATATAGAGGAATAGTGAAAGTCTTATTTATATTATAAACATTTTATATGACAAACATAGTTTGGTGAATGTAATGTTTAAGTTTTTAATATTTTTCATAAATTTTAAAAGTGCGCCTCGCTTTGGAAAAGCCCGCGCCTCATTGTGCGCCTCGCGCCTCAGCTTTAGAGGACCCTAATGCCTCATATGCGCCTCGCGCCTTTTAAAACACTGCTAACTATACTTGTGATCTCACTTTGAATATCAAGTTTAACATTCAGAATGTATGCTTATGATGGAAACTACATTTGGAAGGTCTAGCTATACAAAGCATATCAGAAATACAATATACCTGTGGGTTTAAGGGACTTGAGATCCTACATAAGATTTATTTTAACATGCCTGGTGCATCTTTTGTAGGGTTTAGCAAGGCTTCGACAATAATGAATATTTAAGATAAGACAAGGGAGAGCTGTTTTATATAGTTTGGGGATGTGTAGCATAGGTAGGCTAACGCTCCAATGTGTGAAGCATGAGGGAATTCAATTAGGTGCACTTAGGACTTGGGAGAGACTCAAGTTTACATAGTTAGAACTAAGACAGACATGGTAATTCAAAATTTAACAGGAAAAAAATGCTTGATAGGAAGGAGAGGAAAAGGATGTGAAGTGATGCCCATCTTTCTATGTTTTGGTATGAGATTTTGTTGCGTTTTCAGCTATTATACACCTAGTCTACATAAGCAAGCAGCCATAAGGCCCACAACAAATGACATCTGATGCCTGAAATGAATAAGCCATATATAAATGTCATCGTGTGGACAAGCCTCAGCAGGTGATTGTATTCTGTGTTATCCCTCCTGGTCACATTCTCTCTCAGTAACATGAGTTGTCCAGACATGTTTGCTTGTGTCAGGTGTAATGCCAAACTGCCTAATTATGGTGCAAATTAATTAGCTTCCTCATATTACTTAGGGAGAAAATTGTGGCTAAGGCGATCAAAAGCAACAAGCACAGTTGAGGCGCTAATATGAAAAGTACAACTGCATATTTTGTATCTTGTTGTCAAAAGGAAGGATTTGAAAGAATAAAAATATATCAATAGGATTTCTGCCTTATTAATAAAATGCAATTTTTTTAATAAGAAATAAGTACTTCTATTAATAAAGCTTAATTAAATTCCTAGGAATTTGGGACATAGTGGGTATTTTAAATTTATTATTATTGTGTTTTTTTAGTTTTTTTTTTTTTTTTTTTGATAAGGA